>VWZK01012960.1:0-72632 GCA_013396935.1 Baryphthengus martii | reverse complement strand
CGGCCGACGGCGGGGACTGGGACACCGCCCTGGACGTCTTCGGCGGCATCCCGGAGCCGCCGTCCAGGATCTGCTTCAACGTGGGCTGCGTGCAGCTGCTGGCGGGGAGGCCAGAGGAGGCCCTGCGGGTGAGCGGGGAGCGGGGAAGCGGGAGCGGGGAGCGGGCTGGGACAGCCGCAGAGAGGGGCCGGGGAACGCTGCAGCGGGCAGCACATGGAGACGGGGGGCGAGCGGTGTTCCTCAGGGTCGGTGTTGGGACCGGTGTTTCACATCTTTGCTGGTGACATGGACAGCGGGGTCGAGACACCCTCAGCAAGTTGGCCAATGACACCAAGCTTCTGCACTGAAAGGGTCATCGAACATTGGAACAGTCTGCCCTGGAGGGATTTAAAGGTGGTGTGGGCCTGGTGCTGAGGGACATGATCTAGTGGAGAGCTTGCAGTGTTGGGTCGAGGGTTGCACTGGATGATCTTGAAGGTCTCTTCCAACCAAAGGTATTTTGTGATTCTGTGCGGTTGACACACTGAAGGGAATGAATCTGTCCAGAGGGGCCTGGACAGGCTGGAAACGTGGGCCCATATGAACCTCATGAGGTTCAATGAAGCCAAGTGCAAGGTCCTACTCCTGGGTCAGGGCAATCCCAAACACAAATACAGGCTGGGGATGAAGGGATCAAGAGCAGCCCTGTCAGGAACTTCGGGGTGTTGGTGGACAAGAAACTCAACATGAGCTGGCCCCATGCACTCGCAGCTGCATCCCCAGCAGCATGGGCAGCAGGGCCAGGGGGGGATCTTGCCCCTCTGCTCCCAGGGCTCTGAGGAGACGCCCCCTGCAGGGCTGGCTCCAGCTCTGAAGTCCTCAGCCCAGGAGAGACAGGGAGCTGGTGGATTTGAAGGATAACTTCGAGCTGTCTCCTGCCCCTCAGCCCAGATCACAGCCCTGCACTGTCAGTCTGGTGGAGCTGGTCACGAGCCCAGGAGCGGCTTCAGCGCCCAGTGCAAGGGCAGCTTGGACGTGGCTGGCTGGGTGCACGTGCCCAGGCACCGACAGGAGAGATCCAAACCAATCCTTGGGTCTGTCTCTGTTTTTCTCCATAGGCGTTCGATAAAACAGTTGCGAAGGACAGCTCCCTAGCTGTTGGCTTCTTTCAGAGAGGATTTGTCCATCTGCAGCTGGAAATGTAAGTGCGGCGCGTGTCCGTTTCAGGGTTCGATTGTCTGGTTTAGGTTGTACTTTATTCCTAAGCCTAAATGATTCTGTGACTCTCAATTCCCTTCTTGCAGCAGTCTTAAACAGTCCATAAGGTCCAGTCTGGCCTTGAAACCATGTCACAGGTCAGCAAGTCTTATCTCTGGTAAGGCTGAGAGGATAAGAGCTGCACGACTCCAGAGCCCCAGGGGTGGCTCATAGATGATGTTACTCTCCCATATACACAGAGAAAGAAGCTGCCTCTGTGTGGGGGGGGGCTGTCAGAAGCTTCTGTTGCCATTCAAATACAATTGCGCCACTTGGTCTATCTTCACATGGTGCCTGTGAGTCTGGCCTTCCGAAAAATGCAGTCTGCCTGCAGTGTCTGACTCCTGCTCTCTGCTGACAGGGGATTTCGTGTGCTTGGTCTCAGTCTCAGTGACTTAACGTTGGGATTGCGCCACTCATGCCATAGGATTGTTTCCATGGTTAAATCACAGTGACATCCTGCTCAGAGAGGTGGGTGGAGGATTTTACAGATCCCTTTTTACCTTCGAAGTTCAGTTATTCTCTTTTCTGTTATTTTACCCATATTTTCTAGACCTTAATTTCCACAAAGTGGCTATCTTTGTTTCTGGGAGGGAGTTAAAGTGAGCAGTTCTGCACTCACAGCCGGCCTGCCAGGCCGCTACACACTGTGACTTTGCCAGCAGAGCTGCAGGCAGGGATGGAGGAGCCCCGGCCGGCACACCGGAGCTGCTCCACTCTGCTCCCAGTGCTGTGCTGCAGCTGGCAGAAGCAGGGCGAGCCTGCTCTGAGCAGACACGCTGTGCAGCAGGTCAGGGGCAGCACAGCTGGCAGAGCTGCCTCCTGCCCGAGGAAGTGATGGCCACCAGTACCCAGTGGCTCCTTCCCTCCTCACAGGCTGCTCCCACCCATCCACCTACATCCACCTACCTACCTCCACCTGGGCACCTTCTCTTGGCTGTGCTCACTGGCTCTTGATCGGGTAACTGCTGCAGAGCCCTTCCTGGACCCTTCCTTTCACCTGCAGCCTCAGTGGGAGCCTGTTTTGATTTCAGTTGCATAGCTGGTGTAAATTCAGACTAATTCCTTCCTTATCCTTAGAGTTTCTCTAAATTACTGCTTGCATTGCTCTGGCCGGGTGCATACACTCACTGCTCACCATCAGCAGGTGTTTCCCAGTCCTCGCTCCTCCCACAAGGTATCTGCTGGGACAAAACTGTCAGCAGCAAGCTGGACAAGGAGCTCGCAGCATTTGTTAATCTTTGCTCTTTACATTTTCTCCTCCTTGGAACTGCGACCGTTTGAGGCTGTTCATCCCAATCAGTAAAACAGTGCAGATAATCCCAGAGAAGAGACACCCTTTCATTTTGTACAGGCTGCCAACAAGGAGAGGGCAGGGCTTTTATTGTGGTCACAAGACAACACACATCTCTGGTGCAGTTCTCTTCGTTCAGGCTACAGAGAACACAGGGATTTTTTTGCTAGCTTGACTTTTGAACCTCTTAATTAGAGTCTTCAGCTTTTTTAGTCTCTGTTTCTTCTGTCCTCTCTGCATTGCAGGTACGAAGAAGCTCTCTCTGACTATCATATGGCTTTCAGTCATCTAAGAAAAAATCCTTTCATCGATTACAAGCAGCTGGGGCTGAGATACATACTCTATGCCTGGGAGGTAAGAGTCAACCTGTCTCAGCAGTTCTTCCCTTCTGGTGGGTGTTCATCAGGTCTTCAGAAGGAGGAGGTGGTAACCCGAGAGCTTTCTCAGAGTGCATTAGAACAGTATGTGATTTCTGCACTTTTCTTTTTAAAAGGAACTTAATTATGGTAGTTGTAAAACAATGTCATCTCTGAAGAGTTTAGCAAATTACGCAGCTTGAAAAGTAAAATTGGTCAGAGCAGACGCACAGGAATTTGTATTTTTATATTTTGTTTGTGGGGTTTTTAGCTTATCTATGCATGTAATATTTACACTTACATGCATGTAAACATGCATGCAACCTTTGTGAACTCCTCAACTCTAAAAGCTGAAATAGGTTGAAGTGTAGACTGATGGGAACAAACTTGCTCCATAATTAAGACTCTTAAGAAACTCAGGTGCGTGAAAGCCTGTCCTTCCAGCTGTGGCAACTGGTCTTAGCATTAACCCTGTGCCTGAACTTACAGACTGGGCTGCAAACTGTGTTCTGCTCCTGGAACCTTTCACTCTGCCACTCTTACGCTATCACGTGGAATCAGTCTGCCACATCCTGCTCAACAATGATCTAAGTCTGAGTTGATTGTGACCATTTGGAGTGTAAATGACTCCTAGAAACTGCACTTTACTGCAGGGTTCATTTTGTCTTCTGTCCCGAGTCCACACACACAGGCTGAAAAGCAGATACAAGGAAGAGTCTTTAATTTGTTACTTGGGCGGGAGTGAGGCGCTCTGTGTAACTCAAGCCAAGCGTGCCCAGAAACCCGTCATTCGGTCTCTGCCAATTTTCCCGCACCTTATACCTGGCAGGAAGAAGCTATCCTTGGCATCTGTGGTATTACCCAAACCTTACTGGTTTTAACAGTTTCAGTGCCGCAGCACTGCCCTCTCTGAGCTCACACACGCTTAGAAAGAAGAGTTTCCCTCTGAAAGGTGCCGGGTTGTAGGAGTGCCCCGGGGCCCTCGGAGGACGTTGGTCTGGATGGGCTGTCCCTCACTCCACATGCTCTAGGCGTTGCCAGGACATGTGCTCTCGCTCTGCTGGCGCTCCAGACTCAGGATCTGCCTCCTAATTCCACTGTATTTCACTCTTACGTGAAAGCTTTTTTTTCAAAATACACAAACATAAGCCTCCTGCAGAACTGTGCCATCAGCTTTCCCTGTGCATAGCCTCTCACATGCCACAGCTGATCTTCTCTAGGGAGACGTGCTCTATGGCTTGAAAATCCACAAGTATTTGCCTCTTGCAGAACTATAGCACTTCTGAGCAGAGTGAGAGCTGCTGCCGTGCCCCTCCAGGAGGGAGCAGCTCTGCGGTCTGTAGATGTTCAGGATGGCTGTTCCTCACCACCCCCAAGAGCAATCTTCTAGTGTTGTGATTAAGGATAAAGGAAAAGCATCCTATTAGCTGCACCTCTGTCCCCAGTACTGCTTGCATTCAGATACCACAAAGTGATTTACAAGCTGGTGACCCTGTCATCTAAGACAGCAAGCGAGCTGACAGTGATCCCGTTAGGCCACACTTCCACCCTGTAGGCCAGCAGCTTCTCCACACGCTGCCTGTTGGCCACCAACAAGATGAGATCTCCCACTCCTAATGCAGTGTATAGATCAAGGCTTCCCAACACCCGTCTGTAACGCTCCCACACTTTGCCACTTCACCACTGAACAGACTTACGTGCTGCTAAAGGGTAACAAGCTGCAGCTGATGATTTGCACATTCACAGCCCACTAGGATGTGAAATAGTTTCAGTTACTTTGCAGTGGAAAGTAACTGGTATTACCCAGCTGCATGCAGAAAGAAACCCGAGAAAATCCTTCGTGGTCATTCACATGCAGGAAGTATAAGATTAAAACCTGTGTGGTACCAGAGTCTTCATCTGGCATTCCCCACACCTCTCTGTGCCTGGGGCAGAGCCAGCAGCTCCAGCACACCCAGGAGCCACCCTGCAGCTACAGCTTTCATCTCTTTCCTCTCTGATGATGGAGTTTTTCAGCGGTGCTGCTCTTGTGGCCACTGGGGAGCAGATGGGTGCTGTTGCTGTATCTGTGGGTTCGATGTCTGGTCCCTGTTTTGTTGCTGAGCTCAGTAAGTTGTGTTGGGTGTCCGCTCGGTCTCAGCCCGCTGAGTTCTGCTCGCTCCTTGCCCACCCCAGGTGCTGTACAGCACCGCAGCAGCGCAGTGCCGGCTGCGGCGGTGGCAGGAGGCCAGAGTCACCCTGGAGAAGGCTATTGTATGGAGACCTGAAGGAAGAGCAGCAATCCTGGACCTGGCCCTCGAGCAGGTGCAGGTAAGATCACCTCTGCAAGTTCCTGGGTATGTGCATTGGGCTCAAGTTAAGAAACATGAGATAAGAATGTGCAAAATGTTGTACATTTGATTTTTCTTGTCTGTCCTCCCACTCGGTCACCTGGAAACAGAGTCTAAGCCATTTACACTGGTGTTCTACCAAAGCAGTGCTTCAGCTACTCAAGCAGCTCTATAACCCCAGGTGCCTCATAGCACAGAAACACTAGAGTGGGCAATTGTGGAATGACCTTCTAGGCTGTGGAGGTTGCTTTCTAGTCCCTGCTGTGGAGGAGCTGTTTGTACTTGTGCTGTAAAACATGGAGCCTTCCGCAGTGTTTAAGTGCAGAAGCCATAGGAGTGCAGATTTGGGGAGTCTTTCTTTTCATGACACCGGCTGACTTCCTTGAGCCCTTTTGGCCTCAGTAACAATTGGTGGCAGCTCAGATGTTAATGACAATCCCATTTAGAGCTTAAGTAAGTGGAGTGTTAAAGTGTTTCCAGTGTTGGTTCTCTGTAATAGTTTCCTGTTAAGAGTCCTTTATGATGAGCAACAACGTGCAAACCTTCCTGGAGGTTTCATTATTTTACTACCTTTGTAGTTCCTTATTTATATCCTTTCAAAGAGATGATCACTCTTTAAAAAAATATCATCTCTTCTAGAATCATGTTTTTGCTTTAAATTAGTGCATTTATTTCTATTTGCTCTTAGCATGCTACTCAGGAGTTGAACAGAGGAGAAAATGCCCCACATTTTAGGCATTGGTTACATTGGTCTAGTTGAGAGGCATCCCTGCCCATGGCAGAGAGGTTGGATTAGATGGTCTCTAAGGTCCCTTCCAACTTAGGCCATTCTATGATTCTATGATTTAAGTCAAATAGAAAAACTGCTTAGAAGATTTGTTTAATAAACCTTACTCCACTGCCCTCCCTTCCCAGCCATCCCATGCCAAGAGTTAGCCTTTGACTCAGCACTGGGTAGTGGCTGCTGAGCTCTTAGTGTGCACGTGCTTGGTAAACTTGAGTGACCTTTTTGAAGTTCTTGAGCAAAATTTTTGCCCCAGTGTCTTCCTGGAGCTGATCTTGCACACACAGGGAAGTAACATTTGCTTTTCACTGCTGTTATGTTTCATTTAATATTAACTGATGGTTTTTCCCCTATCTCTTTTCCCTACCCTAGGACCGTCTGGTTTTAGAGCCCATACAGGTTCCTTTGGGGGAATTTTTCAGACCACGAAAGAAGGAAGTTGAACAGCTGGATTCAAAAGATTTCCTGGGTAAACCCAAGGTAACAGGCATGTAATCGTTAAGATTAACAGCAAGCAGGTTAAAATCCCACCTTCTGACGTCTCCAAAGAGCATTACTGCTGGCCACTCCACTGACCACTGCGCTGGTGGAAATCCAAGAGCAGGATTGTCAGGGCTTGCAGCCAGTCAAGGCATCTGGGACACAGAAGCTGGAATTTCTTTAAATTGCCACCTCTTCTATCAAAAATGCACATCGATGCTAAAAAACTTTCCCAATCTTAGCTTCTTTAAACTCTGAAAAAGCTGAGCAGGTACTTAGGGAACCGTGTGGTTTTCCTTTTGCTGACAGTGCCATTTTCCAGAGGAACATATTCTTCCCACGTGCTCCTACTCACTACTGCATTCCCAGTGGGACAGGCAGGCATGCGGGAGACAAAGGCTGTGCCACATCCTTTAACGCAAGTCAGCAGAGAACTTCTGTGATCCCTTCTGGGAGCAGTGCAGTCAGCAAAAGAGCCACAGGCCAGAGAACTCCAGCACGAATAAAGGAAAGGGAGAGTAATTCATTCATGTACTTTTAAAGAAGCCTTGGAAAGACTGAAAAAACAGGCACACAAAGGGTTGAAGCTGTGTTGGGAATCCAGCTCTGCTTTTTCCACTATTTTTATGGCTCTACTTTAGGCCTGACCTTAGGATGTCAGAAGGAAACAAGCCTGAGTGGATAACCTTGCAGGAAGTGTGAGTCTCTTCATCCAGCATGAACTTAGTTGTTACTTTGTCCCCCAACAGGTGATCTCCTCCATCGTTCCCAATGATGAGTACATTGGCTTCGAGCCCCTCAGGTTTCAGGTGAGCAGGACAAAGCTATGAAAGGAGGAATGGAGCTGTCATGAAGCTCCAGTAGGGCCTCAGATCCTAACACCGTCAGGTTAAGAACATACTGTTGAAAAAAAGAGTGTAATACCAGACAAGATCCATGGGGCCCTTCGAAGCCAAGTGGTAGGGTCCAGCATTGACTGGAAGGGACTCAGTGATGTGAGGCTCCAACCCTTTGAAGATAAATTTTTGTCTCTTCACCACATCAAAACAGCAGTGGAGACTTTGCTGTGCTCAACACACGTAGGTTCGACACGGTTTGCCCAGCACGTTAGTTCATTTGTCAGCCTAAGCCCAGCTGCCTCCCACTGCAAGATGAGTTTCTTAGAACCAAGGGTGGGGGAAAAGATTTTGTTACTCGCCTAGTGATGGGATAAAGAGGGAAGGGAAGAAATAGAAGGTACATCCTGGTAAGGCGTGGAGCAGCAGACTTCTATCTGGGTGCTGTGGTGTTACAAATGTGGGCAAAAGGAAAGACAAAATACCACAGTGTGGTATTCAGAGGGACAGTAAATAAGGTGACACTGTTGCTGTGTAAGGTGCTGTTATAAATAGATGCTGTTGTTCCTCCCACAGAGACAGGGCTTTTATGAGCCCAGTGCCGATGCTCTGCGGTAAGTGTTCACTCCCACCTTGGTCTAACTCTTCTCTCACTGTTTCTGTTCAGAAGGTCATATTTTGTTCTCTTAGTCTTTGAAGCCTCTGTGGGATCCACACCCACTTCTCAACAGAGGTGGAGTGAATGACAAACATGCAAACCTTGTGTGGCTGCAAAAGACGCTGCAGTTCACTGACAGGATCTCAGGGAATTGATTCAATAGCCTTGGCAGACAGGCATGGATCTGGGGAATGGAAGCAGAGGGAGGTTGTGGGACCTGCCCAGCTCTGTGGCAGAGGATGCTCAACTGTCCTATCCTAGTTCCCAGGACAAGGCTTCCAAACACTCACTCCCAGCCATGGTGTGTTGAGCCAAAATCAGCCGTGGTTCAAAAACCGCGAAAGTCCTTTGTTTTGGTGATATTGTACCAGCAGTACTTCAGAGCTGAGTTTAATAATTGTTTTGATCTGGAGAATGCTTATCAGTACATTGGAAATGGGGCAGTTACATTTGGGAAATCGGTGTTTTCCAAGCTCCCTTGTTCCCAGCTAGACCAAAGAGTACCAATGGAAATCATAATTTCCCAACACCCAAAGCTTCTGGCACGTGCTCGTTTGGTTCAGTGCAGTGTTCTGGATTCAAGCCATCCAGCAGCAGAACTCCAGGTTTGGTAAAGGTGCTGTCATCCTTTCTTTCCAGAGACAGCGAGTCAGGCTACTGTCGAGTTCTGTCCCGTTACTGCCCTGAGGACTCGGAGAAGCTGGCACTGAAAGCTGGCACTTTGGTCTTTGTGCTGGCGAGGGCAGCGGGTGGCTGGGCTACCGCCATCCACGATGGACAGGTAAGGAAAATGGGTGAGCTTTCCAGGCAACCCCAGCAGCAGAGACCACAGCCCTGCCTGTGAACAGGAGCTTGCTGCAAACCCTCTGAGCACACTCCTTGGCACCCCGCCTTTATCACTGCAGAGCAGAGGGTGAATTCAAGGATGTGATTCCACAGACCAGTTGCTAACCATGGATTTCTCTGACACGTGGCTTCCACCAGCTTCTGCCATTCCCCTCTGTAGCTCCGTAAGGGCATCTTTTTGGGCAGTTGTGCTCACCACCATACAGCATCCTATTGTGGAATGGTGTAGGCTAACAGATCTCACCAGGGACCACCATTTAGAGCAGTAGTTGTCACCAGAGAGCCCTACCAGGGCCAGGGAGACAGGTTGGTCCTTACCTGATGTTAAATTAACTTTGGGAAGGTTTTGGGAGGGTTCCAGCTGTGCAGGCAGGTTTTATAAATGGCTCTAGAGAAGACCTAAGGAATTCAAGCCCAGCAAATCTGGCATCTTTCTGCAGACTGGGGAACTACAGTGTAAGCTGATTGAATAGAAACAGATAAATATAACAACATGCAAAAATCTTTTGTTGACAGAAGTGATTTCTCACGTGTCTACGTAAGTTCTTTGACAAAGCCAGGGCATACCTGGATTCGGTTGAGTAAGGGAATGTATCACCTGCCTGTATTTCAAAAAAAAAGTCAAAAGATTCTTCACAAGGCCTCTAAAAATGCGGCGACCTGTTTGAGCAAGAGAGGCTCCAAGGACTGCTAACAGTTTAAAACACAGAAATAAAGGGTGGGAATAAACGAACAGGGTTTTCTTTATTTCTGGGTTTTTTTAAAGAAAGGACATCCCCATGGAGAATCTGCTGTGACTTAAGTGTTTAGCGTATTCCTGATACAGTAATAGGAATAGTGATAAAGTGCTTCTTAACGGTGACCACGTTCCATGACAGACAATCAAACCATTCAGTTAGCTGGAGCTAACAATGAACAGTGACAGAAATATTGGGATGTACTGGTCAACTGCTCAGTGAAGTGTCAGATGAAATTCAAAGTCACACAAAAGTAAAATAATAGACACTGGAGGGAGGGAAGCATAATCACTCACAAGGATCGGTTGAAATTAGTAGCTCTACAGCAGTGATGGTCAGGAGACACAGAAATGCTGCTGGACTGGTATCCCTTGAGATATCTGCTGCTCTCTGCCTCGGCAGCTGTTTTGAGAGCAGGGTGTTGGGCTTGGTGGGTGCTGGGGCTGTTATGTTGCAGCCGCTCCGTAGCCAGCGCTGCTTTCGGCTAAAAGAGGAGCGAAAGGACTGTTGGGTTTTCTTCAGCAGTTTCCAAGCACAAGCTGCACGGGCTCCCGTGTGCGACCTCGGGCCCCTCCCCGGGCACACTGGTGTTGCAGTAGGGCCAGCGGGCGCTGAAGGGCAGAGGCAGTGCAGAGGGGGTAACAGAAGATGGGACCAGGTGGACTGGGGCTGCATCTGCCCCAGCAGCAGCTCCTGTCTCACCCTGCCCTGCTTTGTGTCCTGCAGAAGCTGCGCATCCCGAGCGCTCTCCTGGAGCCCGCCTCAAAGATGGAGAAATGGGTGAGCTGACAGCCTTGCACACAAGGGCAAGGGAGGGGCCAAGAGATACATCTGGGACATTTATTTGTAAGATTACTACAGGATAGGACAACTATGTAAGAGAAACACAGAGTGTAAAATACTGAGACACCTTGACTGAAGATCAAGTGCTCTTGAACAGGAGCAACAGAAGAATTAGGAGCAGGAAAGATGCTTCTTTTTTACATATACGTTGGATCTCTTTACAGCAAAATCTAAGGGCTTGGACATACAGCCGAGCCACAGTGGCTTGCATCACAAGCTGATCTAGGTGTTGTTACCTCTTATCTTCTGTGGCCCGATGGAACACAAAGAGATCAGCAGCTACTGCAGCTCTCCTGACCCATTGTAACTTTTTGAACACTGGAACACAATGATGACTTTGAGGGCTTGAGGCACGTGCTTACCCAGCCTGCTTCTGTGGTGTCTGCAGGCACTGGAGGTAGCAGGGAAGCGGGTGAGTAGTGCTCACATCTTCTGCTTCACCCGCAGACTGAGAGCAGGTTAATCTCTAGCAGGACATTAATATCTGAAAGAGACACCGCTCTTGGCCTGGAGGCCATGCACCTAAACTCTCACCTTTGGCTTAGGAAAACTTCCTTCACCTCCCACCTCCACCACAGGCACATCCACACGTGGTACGATCATCTCCATCTGAACCCAGTGCAAAAACGTGCAACTGGGACCCTATTTCCTGTGAGAGCTTTTTGAAGCACATGGTTCTTCTGATGTTGCTATAATTTTTTTCTTCCAAATGAACTCCTGACCATAGCACACCCTTGGGCACTTGCTCTGTGGATATCTCCCTGTGGCCATCCCAGGCATTGATAACTGGCTATGCGGTCTGTCAGGCACACCAGCCTTGACCGGTCTCTAGCATCTTCTGCTCACTCCTTTCTCTTGTCGTTCTGTTGCAGAAGATCGGCAATGGGATTCCTCTCCCTCCTGCCCAGGTGCCTCCCAGCCGACTCCATGCGAAGCAGAAGCCAGGTAGTCCCCAGTCCAGGAACCTCCGTGGGTGTTGTGTGACCCCCCTCACCCCGCTTTAGGGGTGCATGGGGAGGCCGGTTGCCCCCTGCAGCAGTGACCGCCTGTGTGGTGGCGGGTTGCAGAAGAGCTGCTGGGGACCTCTGCTGACTGCAGGCTCCTCTGCTCCTGTTTTGTTCTGCAGAAGCTTCTGGGAGAGAAAATGTCTCTGCAAATGATGCTGGTGCCCAAACAGACTTCAAGGTAAGGTGTTTCACAAGCCAAAACTGCTACCGCCTCAGGAGATTGAGACTGTGAAAAACACAAGATTCCCAGCCAGATCCTCCAAAGTTCCTGAGCTGTTCCTCTGCCCATTGTGCCATTCCAGAGAGAGGCTCCCATGAGGTCATTTCTCCACCACTATCAAGTTTGTGACCATACAGTTCTGTGAGGTGGAGTCTTGCCAGGGCGATGTCCTTTTGCCACCCTCCAAGGAGCCAAAAGCCCCAGACACAGCAGCGTTCTCAGGCACACATTTTACAGCCCCTTTTGCAAGAGAACTGTCTTTGAACTACCTGCTGTCCCTTCCCCCCTCCTCCTGTGTGGCATTTTCTGTCCTCGGCAGTCTGAGTATCACAGTTCGTTCATATTTACGTTCTTCTGGGAGGATGTCCTCTGATGCTCCTCCGTGTCATTACCATCCACTGTGGTGGAGCTGGAATTGCTCCTCTGTCCACTTGGGGACAGCACCTCTCTGGCAGCGCCAGTTGTAGGTCACCTCTGCTCCCTCTGTCTTGCCGCTCCTCTTGGTAGGGCTTTTGGAGCCGTTTTTTGGTCAGCTGTACTTTGGACAAGGCAGCGGAACGTGAGAACTTGACTGCACCTCTCTAGCTGGCTGGAGGAATTGGGGTCCTGCTCATAGAGATCTGGGGTTGGGAGGTACCTGTGCAATTGAACCCAGAAACAGACTTCCTGGATCATGGAAGGAACACTTGATCCCAGGCTTTGAATCTGTGGCTCCTCCTCTGAAACTCAGATCTGCATTTTGATGCTGCTCTAGCCCCCCATGGTAGCACTGAGCCAAGGGGTTATGTCTCTGCCGCATCTCTCCACAAGTCCTGAAGGACCAGACTGTTTGTGGTGCCACATCTCTCAGCAGATCTCACCAGCCTGCGGAGAAGCTTCCTCCGGCGCAGACAGGCCGGTTGTGCTGAGAGCGCGTTGCGAGTGCACGGTGGTGGTGAGGGCCGGTGAGGTGCCATCTGTGCCAGACCTGCGAGCTCTGCTGCGGGAGCGCTTCGGTCAGCAGGCGATGCGCGGGACGCTGAGGTACGCTGGCTGCGGCACGGCCGTGCGCCCTGAGGATACGGACCTGGGAATGTTTAATTGGGGTCACAGCACTCGAGCTGTTCAGCCAAGGTGCGAGCATTCGGCCTTCTCTGCAGGCCTAATGTTAGTGTGGCTTTTGGTCTGGTGAACAGACCAGGACAGAACAGGACTTTTCCCAGGAAAATACCATGGTCAAGGAATGAGGGAACAGAAGGAAAAACTCTGCAGATGCAGCTGCTGTATATTGGATTTTCTCCTGCTCAGCTCAGCCTTTGAGATACGCTAGGATCAACACGAAGGAATCTGGGAGTTGATCCTGAGGCAAGATCTTCTCAACTCTGACAGCCCTGGGGACACACAGTCAGTGTAGTCAGGAGGGTTTAGGATCTTCCCCTCAAGCGAGTGTGTGAGGAGGTGACAGTGTCCCTCCCAATAGCGCCGGGCCTGCCCGCTGAGCACGAAGGGTGACCTCATGTCAGCGTGCCAGGTGACAAGCTCCGAGCTGGCTTACAAAGGGGACTTTGGAGACGGAAGATGGTAGAGGGCTTGCCTCAAAGTCTGGCTTTCAGTGAGATGATTTGAGCTGTATTAATGAACCCTTGGCAGCTACAGGCATTCGGATGGCAAAGAACTGGGGGCAGTCTTGGAAGAGGAGGATCTGGGGAAGATGTGGCAGCAGCTGACAGATGGCAAACTGACACTCTGCTGCCAGGTACGTGGGCTGTGACAAACTTCTCTGCTGTGCTGGTCTCAAATATCTGCTCGGCTTTGCAACCTCCGCGCTGTCTTTCTCCTGCAGGACTCGGACTCCCACTCGGGCAGACCCGTCCTCTACCGGATGCTGGCTCAGCACTCTTACATTGCGCAGGGACCAGGGGACCTGGAGTTCAGCAAGGGAGATGTGCTGGATGTTCTCTCTGAAGGTAGCTCTCCAGTCCTGTCTGCAGGCTTGTACTGGGACAGGGAGGGACTGGGGAACAGTTGGCCTCTCCAGTGCTGTCTCAGGCTCATACTCTCAGGAGGCACAGGCTTGCACTGGGTTTTGCCCAGCGCTAGATCCCAGCCATGAAAACTCTCGTTAACTCAGCTAATATGGGCCAGGGCTCATCCTGCTCCTTTATGTTTTCCCAGTGAATGAGGACTGGCTGGAAGGACACTTCAGTGGCAAGACTGGCATCTTCCCCAAATGCTTTGCAACCCAGACCAGTTGTGGTGCTGCCTTCCTATAGCAAAAAGGAGCCTTTTCCTGCCCGACTGCACCATCTCCCAGGGGTGGGAGACACCATTCTCAGCTCTTTCAGGGCACAGCCAGCACAGCCAGGAGCTCTGCTGCACCCGGGGTCAGTTCAGCCATCTGACAGCATGTTCTACACCCTGTTCCCAGACCTGACATTTTTACCTGTGCTCTTACTGCCAAAGATGAGCTTGTGCAGGGCAGAGAGGAGAGAGGAGACCCTGGTGTTGGCTATGGGAAATGTCCCTGTGGCAGCTCAGACCTCAGGGGCTCAGGCTGCTGTGTGGGAAGAGGTTCCTCTAGATGGAGGTCTTCATCCCCCTCCCTTGTTGCTCAAGCTCAGGCTGGGAAGGCTGAGTCTCACTCTAGGGAAGCCAAAGGTAGCCATCTGGGGGCAGGAGGCAGAGCCCAGCTCCCCAGGCTCTTGGGCCACATATCCTTATCTCCACCAGACACAGAGATGCTGCTCTTTCAAAGGGCTTTTGTAACCAGTTTGCAGTGGGGTATATGGGATAACACCTTGGGTTAGGACCACCTGGTATCATCTTCCACAGCAAATACCCCACAGATCTGCCAGAGACAAAGCGCTCCGACCGTTCCTCAGCCCAGATGCTTTTGGTTCTTTTCTTAAGTCCTGTCTGGATGTTACTGCTTCATGCTGCGTGGGCAGGCCCTTGCAGCACAGAGGAGGGGATGTTGTAGAAACACCCCCACTCAGACCAGCCCTGGGCTTTGGCGGAGCTTTGGCAGAGCCTCGGCGGGTCAGGGAGTGGGCTGGCTGGGCCACAGGGTGGTGCTGGGCTGGTGGCTGGAGCTGGAAGGACTGAAATGACTGTCCAGCTCCTGCAGCTGCACTGTGCTGGGTTCTGCTGATCGCAGTCAAACACTCAAGTGCCTGGAGCTGGAACCTGCTGTGGATTTGGTGTCTGACAAAGCTGGGCTGTGTAACTTGAATATAAAATAAACCCTGAGCCAGAGTTGGCAGCTCTTAAATCAACTTCCACTTGTATTTTTCTGCCGAGGTATGCCAGTAAATATTTTTAAAGACATCTGACAGTGTCTTTGGGAAGATATTCTGTCACATACTACAAAAATCTTGCACAGGGCAGGATACACATAAGGTCACCCCTCTCCTCAGTGTTTAGGTGGCCATCACTGCTCTCCATCACCAGTTGCCTCCCAGGCCATTGGGAGAGCAGTCCAGCAGGACTGGAAGTGCCAAGGAAACCATGCTAGGCTGGTTAGTGACTTAAATATTTGAAAAACAAAATGGATTTTATTTCTAGTTTGAATTTATCTGTCATCGTCTGGCCACCAAGTCGCAGTCAGCTTTTGTCAGCCAGATTAGTGGAGTCTTTTCCTCTTGGAGGTACTTGGAGAACTCGAGACACCTTTGTCATCTTCGACATCTTTACAGAGATGACCCAGTTAGACCTCCTGAGCAATGGAGATGGGTCTAATGCCCTCATTCTTCTACCCTTTCCATCTTCTTTTGCACCACTCCCCTGCAGAGTATAGTGGGCAGGATTCCTCTAGTCAGGAGGCTGGGAGCTACTTGGTTTTCCAGAAACACTGGAGGAAAACAGCCACCAGGCCTGCCACTGTGGCCAGTACAATGAAGGAGACAGCACCGGCCCACAGACTGGGCTGGTGCCCCTTGACGTATTCCGGAGCCTCTGTGGGGATCATGTTGGTGAAGTTGAGCATGAATCCCAGCGTCCATCCGATGTCCGTGTTTGCTGCCTGAGGTGAGAGAGCAGAGCAGATCATCAAAAAGTGCCTCTCCCAGGCACCTGTAGCCTCAGTACAAGGGACTGATGGGAACCTCTCCCATGAGCTGCCCCAGCTGGGCTCTCACACATGGACCTGTCTGGGATGAACCTGATCTTACCAGTGTCAGATACACAGAGAGCTTCCCTGTCCCCCATTCCCAAGGGCCAAAGGGCAGCTGAACACGGATGGTGGCCCTGGTCCTTATGAGCCTCTGTGACCTGCACATGGTTTTGGAACTGAGCATTCCCCCTCATGATTCTTCAAAGTTGATCATACTCTGGTTCAAATGGGTCATGGGGCCACCATCACTTCTCTGATGCTCAAGTCAATTCTGCCCAACGTCAGAGATCAAAGTGGCTAAATCCTGCTCTGTGCTTCTCTGATCCCCTTAAAATTAGCTTGTGTTCACACCAGAGTAAGTGTGAAACAAGCTGGTGCCAGAGGTTCAGGGGCAGGTAAGAAAGGGTGAAGCTGTGCTGGGATCACTGAGCAGAAATTCATCTCTAGCGCAGGGGACTCCAGCAATGCTGGTCCTGAACACACCTTTGGGCCAGGGCAAGGATGCTGCTGCAGCCACAGCCCCGCAGGGCATTTACCTGCTGGCTGAAGTGGATGCTGGTCCACGTGTGCTCATCAAACTTGTAGCCATCAAGCAGCAGTGTCAGGATGTAAATCGCCACGGGGCAGTACGTGTGGAGGTACCTTCTCTCCTGCGGGAAGGTCTTCACCAGCTGTGGGGCCATCGGGGGACACCATGCGATGGGAAATGAAACATGTTCAGAAACCCTGCCCAGCCCAGGGAACAGCAGGATGTGTTCTCCTGGGCAGAGATTCAGGACAGGACAAGCTCAGGCCTCCTTGCCACCCTTCACAGGGCTCTCACCTCTGTCCAGTTCATCTTGCAGAAGATCAGGACTGTGGATTTGATATCGTTCAGAGACTGCTGGCTGGTCAGGTTCAGGAAGTGGAAGGTGTAGTAGAACCCAGCGAAGGCCTGAGGGATAAGGGGAGGTGGTAAAAGCTACATCTCCTTCCTCACCAAAAAAATGACCCAGGGGCCCCTCTTGCCCAGGGATAGAGTCTCCTGTAATTCCCAGGGTTCTGTATCCAGCGCCCACTAGGTGGTTTACCAGAAAATCTTGGAGCTGGTTGACAAACCATGGGGCTGCTGCTTGCACTCTGAGCTAGCTCAGACTTGCTTCTTGGGACAAGATCTTCCCGTTTCTCTCAGGGAGAGCTGAAGCATCGCAGGAAGCAGAAGTTATCTTCCAGCATAGGAGAAGTTTGCCGATGGGACCAGTTCTCGGATCCCCTCTCTCCCCATCCCTTCCCACAATCAGTAACAGAAGAGACTCCCACCCTCCATCTTCCCCCACCAGAGCCACAGGGACGGAGGCTCCTTACAAAGAACTGTCCCCGCACAGGCGGCTGATAAACCCCGTTGAACCCGCACGTCCCATTGGCCACACAGCTGAAGTTGAAGAGGTTCCGGATGGCAGTGCTGCACGCTGCTGGGTCCCCTGTCCCCGTCACCGTGAGGATCTCTGCAGGGCTGGGTGCGCTTGGTGCGTGGACACAGGGACTGTCATAGAGGTCTGCCGTGGTGATGTTCTCCTGGTATCCCGCGGGGTAGCAGGGGTGTGACAGCTTGGGAGACGGGCTGCCCTGGAGACAGTGGGAGCCATTAGTGAGGCTTGGCATGGGATGCCAGTGAGACCCTACCCCACAGCCTGTCCTGTGCTTAGACATTTCCAAAAAGCTGGATCTAGACCCTAGGAGGATTTGAGAAGCTTGGTACATCCTTTGCATGACTAACCTGCCCGCGGCTTTTGCCGGTCCTGCTGTTGGCCCTGGCACTGAGCTGTGCCAGGGTGGCGATGCCACGGCAGCCTGTGCCTCCCCGCGGGGACGGCCACTGCTCCCGAGGGCAGGCGCGCTCTCCGCCCGCACCCAGGGCTCGTTGCCCTTGGCACTCGCTCCGTCCCCACTGCATCTTGCGTGCCCCAGCCCAGAAAGCATCCTGCATTCTGCCTGTACGGTCCCCGAGCACCCGCGTCTGCCCCAGCACCGGGCTGTGTGCTCTGTCTGAGGTGAGACAGGAGGACACTGCTGAGGGGGAGCAGTGTGTAGGAGGTGTGCTGGGAGTCCTCTCTCTGGGCACAAATTGAGGAAAGGTGAGTGAATGGGGAAGGGGAAGAAGCTAAGGATACATCTGGGCTTGAGATATGATGAGAAATGCCTTTACCTGTCAACATCTGGGGAGAAGGGAGCCCTGGCAGGGAACCACCACCACCTTCCACCCAAAAGTTTTCAGCTCAATAGATAAAATCTACTCCTCTCCTAGTTTTTTTGAATTTTGTGAAAATTCCCAATTCCCTAACTCTTCTTCCAAAGGCATGCCCAAAATTTCTGGAAGACATTTTTCATGTCAATGGGAAAGGGTTGAGCCGATCCTGGTGACTGGTGACTGCGATACCTGGTGGAGATCTGCCAGCAGCCTCTTCAAGGCCTGCATCTGCCCATAGCAGAGGTAGCTGTGGGTGTAGAGGGAGTAGTTGGTGCCGTATAGCCTGAAGAAGACGGAGGTGTTCTTGTCCTCAATGGTGACTCCAGGTTGGAAGGTTATTTGTGTCGAGGCACCTCCAAGGTCCAGAGCTCCGAAAACCTCGGTGTGCTGTGGATGTTCCCATTTCTCTGCAAAGGAAAACTGGCCCAATAACACAGCAAGTGTTAGTCTGAACCGAGGGAGTCACAGTCCCTGTCCCTTCCCTCAAGGTTTTTTTGGCTCAAAAGCCCCTAAGGAACCTTCTGTGTCCTGTCTCCCTGTTTAAAACCTTCCTGCCTACGTCCCACATAGACCTCCACATAGCACTGAGGTCTGACCCGCAGGCTGCTCCACATCAGCTGGGATCCAGAGACTTTGAGGAGGGAAAGACCGACACTTTCATCTGGAGTCTGATATTGCTGCATCCCTGTGACACGAAAATCGAGGTATATGGAAGTGGAGAGCACTGGGCCAGGCTGCGCTGGACACAAAGACCCTTGATTCTGCTAATCACATTAGTGAAGTTGAATCTGCAGTTCACAACCACAGGTTACATTCCTTTGGGAGACTAGTGGCCTAAAACTACATTTTTCTCTCCTCTAAAGAAACCTGTAAAGTAAAGAAACCTGTAAAGTAAAGAAACCTGGCTGTATCCTGGACAATGATACAGACACTGCTCACACCTCCTCTGCCCTCTCACCCAGCCCGCACCTTGACGAGCGTCTCCAGCAGGTAGTTGACGGTGATCCAGCCGAAGGAGCCCTCCTCGTTCCCTGTGAGGATCTGAGCTCCGCGGAAGTCCACAGGGTACTCGCCAATGGCCTTGGAGACCTCAGCAAAGATCTGCTCGGCCTTGGTGCTGTTCTGCTCCCTGCCCGGGGAAGGAGACAAACACCGTGTGGTGGAGGAGACAATGGCTGGGGAGCTTTTGGAGCAGAGCTCAACTGGAGCATTGGGAGTCTTCCCAAAAATGCTGCCTGAGGGCTCTGCCTGAGCATTCGGGAATGTTAATTAATGCAAGTCTGGCAGAGGAGGTTCATCCACTTCTGGGGCTGCTGCCTGGCTGGTGCTGGAGTGGGTTATTGTCCTGGTTTCATCTGGGACAGTGTTAATTTTCTTCCTAGTAGCTGGTTCAGTGCTGTGGTTTGGATTCAGTGTGAGAACAACGTTGATAACACGCTGATGCTTTGTTGCTAAGTAGCGCTTATCCTGAGTTCAGGATTTTCCAGTTTCCTGTCCTCTGCCAGCAACGAGGTGCACAAGAAACTGGGAGAGAGCACGGCCAGGCCAGCTGACCTGAACTAGCCAAAGGGATGCTCCATATCACAGAAGGTCATGCTCAGTATATAAACTGGGGGGAGTTGGCCAGGGAGCAGATCACTGCTCAGGCATTGGTCAGTGGGGGTGAGAAATTGCCTCGTGCATCACTTGTCCTTTCTTGGGTTTTATTTCTCTCCCTTTTTACTATATTCATTTTTATTATTATTATATTTTATATTAGTTATTAAACTCATGAGTTTTACTTTTTTCTATTTTTCAGATTCTCCTCTCCATCCCACCGTGGAGGGAGCAGTGAGTGAGCGTCTGCGTGGTGCTCAGCTGCTGGCTGGGATTTAACCGCAACAACTGGAGGGGTTTCCCCACGGGCACAGGGATGCTCTGTCCATCACCTCGGCCTGCCCAGGCAGTAGCCCCCCAATTCCCTCAGCCCCCTGTGTCCCCAGCCCCCTGCACCGGCTCCGATGCAGAACCTCATTCATGGTGGGAAGGGGGTGGGAGGCGCGCGGCTCTGGGCAGCACCGGTACCTCAGCAGCCTCATGCCCGCTGTGGCCCCCAGGTAGGTGGGGGTCTCCCGCTGCTGCTCTGCTGGGACGATCTTCATAGCCTTGTCCAGACAGGGCTTCAGGCTGGCTCCAGCCCCAGCAGGGTTGTCTGCGTAGCTGGAGATGCCGGGTCCTGCAAGAGGACACCGCAGGATGGAGCGAGCTCAGTGCCACTCACGAGGGACAGGACAGCAGGGGACATGTCCTCTCACAAAGCCCCCAAGGTTTCCCCTGCACGCTCAGGCTAATTGTGCCCTTGCCAAGGGTGTCCCTGAAGGGTAGTGCTCAGAGCCAGCCTGCCCGGAGGCAGCACTTGGACCACGGCTGCGGACACAGCCACACTGTGGGAGCAGGTGGCGAGCTCCTACTGGGGACATAGAGTGAGCCTTGTGCTGCTGAGCACACGAAGGCGGCCAGCCGGTCCCGCGGGACTTGCTGGACAAACAGAGCACCTCCTTATCTCCCTGGGAAGGGGCCGGCTCTCCTTTGTCCTGCTGGGAGGGCCTGCGGTCAGGAGCCCGTTTGCACATGAGGAGGTTCTCTCTGCACCACTTGTTCCTTTTGTTAGAGCCTGGCACCAGATCTGAGCACCCAGCATGGCCCAGCGGTGGTCAGGGACAGGCTCCGGGGTGGAAATACCATTATTTACCTTGCCCCGAGCTCTGCGCACCGTTGCTGCCATTAGTCCACGCACCCTCTCCCTTACACTTTGCCCTCTGCCAGACCTTTGCAGTTAACCAGTAACTGCCTCGCCACCAGTGTACAGCCTGGATTTGATCAGGTCAAGGTGAGCTCTGAGCCCTTTCACCCCTTGCTCAGGCACCTCCACCCTGGCCTGATGGCCTTTGCCAGTCTCAGCACAGTTCCATGTACCATTTAACTGACCCTACCTCCACTTGCTAGGCTGGTCCTTTCCTACAGAGAGACTAGCCCTTGTACCAAAGCCCGACAGAGCCTTTGCAACAGGAATAAATGGCCCTTTGCATATTCATAAACACCCAATAAATAAATGCTCTTTGGGGCAACCTACCATTTACCACACCTGGCAGGAACCAGACAACTTACCCTGGAGCTGTGGGACAGCCACCCTGGGCCAGCCCCAGCGTCCCCAGCTGAGCCAGGGCAGAGGAGAGGGACGGGCACATCCCAGCACTCACCAGACACGGTGCAGACTTCCACCTGGGAGACGATGCCGGTGCCGTTCTCCTTGTCCGCAGGCCACCGGTAGATGTAGAGAGCCGTGTGCGTGGAGCCAGCGTCAAACACCAGACCATACTGGGTGAGGCAGACAGAACACAGAGTGTCAGGGGGTGCAGACCAGCTTCACCCGCCTCAGAGCGAGAGGAGCTCCAGGAGAGCCAGCAGAGCTCCTGATGGGCCCGGAACCTCAAGTGACCAAATGAAGAGTGTCACCAGAGCATGAGAAGCCCTGTGGCATCACAATAGTTGTGTTAGGGACCAGGCTCCATCACAAGCCCTTTGAGCTGGGGATGCTCTGCGACGGAAAGGCTTCAGAAGGGTCAGTCACAGTGACCACACGCTGCCAGACCCACGTGGCATGCCTGCCTGCACAGGAGTCTGTCCCCATCCCGGTGACCTGGGGAAAATCCCACACCAAGGGGCAGCCAGGAGCCAAGAAAAAGCTGGCTGCTGCGCCCCTCCCAAGGAGCCTACCTTGGTGCTGGGAGGCAGAAACACGTCCTTCACATCCACGACGCTCAGAATAAGGGCGATGATGCTGAAGACACAGGTGGCTGCCAGGAGACCGGCAACAGCCTTGGCCTTGTAGTCCATTCCTCCTCCAACCTGTAAGAACAGCCCCAGCTCACACCTCTGCATTTGCAAAGCCAAATCTGAAATGCAAGTCTCATGGATGGATATGGAACCTGTCAGGATAGGACCTTCCCCTTCCCTAAGAGAATGTCTTGAAGCCTTCCTCAGGTGCATGGCTGCTCTTGTGGGAGGCTCTTAGCAGTCTTGGGGCTGGGACACCCTTTCCATCTGAGCACTCCCTCCCTGCAGGATTTTGAGCATGGCTTTTTCAGCCCTGCCTTCTCAGCTGCAACCCTTCAGGTCCCTCTCTGCACGCAGCCTGGACCCCATGCCTCTGCCCTGCTCAAACTACCATCTGGGTGGCAGGTAAACATCTCCCTTTCCAGCAGCATCACTGGGGAAAGCACAGCAGTGGCTCCCAGGAGTCCCAGATGGGGAGCAGGACCATGCCCTGGCAGGTTCCCAGTGTGGCCACCCACTCTAGGGTGCAGAGCCACATCCCTCCAGCACATATGTGTTGCTATCATACCCTTCAACTTCATAAAACCCATCCCACAAGACTTAAGACCATCAAGTCACATTTGTTGCCCAACAGGCCCAGACTGTCCCTGAGAGGGTCCTGTCTATTCCAGGCAGGGGAACTGCATCTCCATCCACGTCTCCTGCCTGGTCCAGCTCTCCTCCATTCTTGGTGATGCCACAACAGGTAAGGAGACAAACAGGGGCAGTGTCCTTGCCCACAGGTGATCCCCAAGCCTCTCCTGCAGCCCCAAGGGCAGAGGCTGAATGCTCCAGCAGATCTGGGCATACAGCCCCGCGGCCGACAGCGACAGCGCTGCAAGGACTAGCAAGGCCAGTGTGGGGTGGAGGAGCCCTTGGGGACCGGAGCAGGTCCTGCACCTCCTGCTCGTCCAGCCAGAGCTCAGCATCCAGCAGAATCGGCCCTGAGGCATCAGTAAGAAATTGCAGCAGAGGAGCAAAGAGAAGGGGTCTGGTTCTCTGCAACAGCCTCAGCTCACAGCAACTGACCCATCCACATGCTCGGTGCCTGACAGCTGGTCCAGATGTGCTTTTCTAAGCGTACAGCTCTCCCTCCTCCCCCTGCACCGCCCTGCTCCGTGCCACCAGCCTCACAGGCAGCAATGCCTCTGGGGAGCCAGGCCGACCTCCACCCATGGTGTTCAGCTGCCAGTCAGAGCTCAGCTGAGCGGTGGATGCCTCAAGGACCCTGGACACAGCCTAGAGGAGCTGTTCAGCTCAACCAGAGCTTTGGGGTGGCACTTGGCTGTTGTCACTTGGCTACACAATTCTCCTGCGAGCGCCAGGTCAGCGACTTGAATAGGAGAGGAAAGACCTTTGGCAAGGTGAAAGGCAATGCTGATTCCTGTTTTGGAGTCGGCATCTCCGGTGACAAACACAGGTGACCAATCTCTGGCCTGACATGAGATGTATAATGATGGATAGCAGCTGTTCTCTTCTGGCCCATGTCATGGGACACAGAACTACAGGAAAACCTTATCAGACCATATGGTACAGCCAGGAGCTCTCCCCTGTATGGTGGCTATGGCCAGAAGAGATCGTATGGAAGCAGCTGATGAATCCCTATAGTACAGAATCACAGAACTGCCTAGATTGGAAAAAACCTTTAAGATCATCAAGTTATCGTAATATCTCCAGTCACATCAGCCCTGCTAGAGTTTCCCCAGATACCTGTGTTGTTCAGATGTGATTCCCCTGCTCCAGGTAACACAGCAATGGCAAAAGTCACCAGCCCAGCCCACATCCTGGAAAATTCTGTCCCAGGCACCGTGTGATGGAACAATACAAAATGGTGATAAATTGCACCGTGCTGTATGTGGGAACGAGTGGGAAATGGGCTCCACCTGCTCTGGCAGGGACTAATGTCCATTTTGACTGGGCAGGAGTTAACATCCAAAGGCAGCACAGATCCATCGGGGCCCAGGGAGGAGAGCAGAGAACAGAGAGGGAGCCCAGCGGGTGGAGAAGAAACCAAGAGGTGTGTGAGAAGCTGATTGATCTGCCCGGCCTTCCACTGGCACCTTGGGGCTGGCCAGCGCTGATACCTGCTGCCATACGTGGCAGGTTCGCTCGCGCAGCAGGGATTGGAAGATGGTGGTGATGCCTCCAGAGCTAAAGAGGCACGTTGCTTCATGGTGCCACAAGGAGCGATGCCTGGACATTTCAGCCGGTGGAAAGTTCACAGCTGTGCACAGAGTTTGGGCCGCTGTGGAACTTGTTTGTGTACAACTGGGCACACCGAGGTGCTCTACAAACCCTGGTGGGACATCATGAACCTTGCAGCATTGCTCGTGGGGAGGGACGCAGGGGGCCTCCACATTCGGGAGGAAAGGCTCAGAGGCACTGCTGGATCTAAATTGTCTGTTTCTTGGGAAAATAGGAAGCTGATTTCTCCGCTTATGTACATTTGGGCTTTGAAAGTCAAAAGGGCTCCTCAAATTATAAGAAAGAAGGTGACCGTGCGTGCCGGGAGGGAGCATCTCTGCCAGGCAGAGCAGTCCCCCAGCTCCCATCTCTCCCACCAGCGCAGGGGCTCAGCAGTGCCCTCCATACCCTGTCCACGTCCCTTCTGTGCCCCTTTGCCCTCCAACATCGCGGGCACCTTGTGCAGCGAGCGGCCGCCCCAGCCCTGTCCCTCCAGCCCCCCCAGCCCATGGTGTGTGTTTACCCCCGGCTTCGGGGCTGGCCGAGGCACACCCGGGGCCGAGTCCCTCACCACCCCTCCGAGCAAAGCTCCATCGTGGGGCACCCCGGCCCCCTCCCCTGCCCACGGCTCACCCAGGCTGCTCCCGGTTCCCGCTGCTGGCGTTCGCACCGGTGCCAGCCCGCACCTGGAGTGGGAGCCCCGCTCCTGGGACAAAGACTGTCCCGACTTCTAGCTATGGCCCTCCCCTTGGCCCCGGACCAGCAACCTGCCCAGGAGAGCGCTCGGCCAGGAGGCAGCGGGGCTGAGGCTGGAGAGTCAGGGTGGAAATAGCGTCCAGCTTTAACCACTTCGGTGCCGGAGGAGCCTGGGAGACCTCCGCCCACGCTGTGGGCGCCTGCACCGTCCGCTGGAGAGGCAGCGGGAAGCTCATTACAAGCCCAGGCTGCACCTCTGCCCCTCGGGGAGCCTGGGGGTGGGCTGGCCGAAAGCAGCAGCTGAGGTCTGGGACATCCCCAGGCATCCTGCCCCAGACCTGCTGCCTAAACGCAAAGCTAGGTAAAGCAGGGACCGCTGCCACCTGGCTCTGCCGTACCCCTCGCTGCCCCATGATGGGCAGAGACAGGCTGGCAGAGGGGCCCGGGACAGAAACAGGAGGGACCTGGCAGGTGGAGACTTGGCTCCACGGCCAGGGTCATGTCCCCAGAGCCAGAGACAACTCACTATGTCCAGAGAACCACCTGCCCTCACAGTCAGGGACATGTCCCTACAACCAAGGATCCACCTGTTCTCATGGTCAGGGTCCCATCTGTACCCGTGTCCAGAGACCCATACTCATGTCCAGAGCATCATTTCCCCGGGTGGTGCAGGCAGAGGAGCAGGCAGAGGTGCAGACAGAGATGCAGGGAGATGTGCAGGCAGAGGAGCAGGCAGAGGTGCAGACAGAGATGCAGGGAGATGTGCAGGCAGAGGAGCAGGCAGAGGTGCAGACAGAGATGCAGGCAGGCCGGGCAATGCCCCGCTGCAGGCAGGGGCTGTGCCGAACGGCCCCGCTCCCCCAGCTCTGGAGCGGCAGCTCCGAGTGCCCGCCCCGCTCTGGNTCTTGCAGAGACTATCCCCTCCCCGCAGCGAGGTGCCGAGATGCAGATTCGCGTGCTCAGGGCGGTGGGCTGGAGCTTGGTGGCTGTGCTGGGAGTGCTGGCGGTGGCTGTCTTCCTCCTGCTCCTGACCCTGACGAAGGACGCTGCCCTTCCTACGAGGAACAAAGTAGGTGCCAGGTGGGACGACCACCAGCCCCTTCTCATCCTTCCATCAGCCCTGCCTTCCTCCCTGCTTGCAAGTCTTCCCATAACCAGCTGAGCTTTTCTGGGCTTAACCTAATCAGAGTAGCACTGGGCAGATCGGCCATCCCCTCTAAAACATAGTCCTGGCTTCTTGTTGAGGAAGAGAGAGAAGAGTAGCCCTCTTCCTGGGGCTCCTCCATTTTCCATCCCAGACACCTTCTCTTGTCTGTTTTCAGACTTCCAATGCACGTGGTGGGTTTACATCACTCTCTCGTGTTGATTTCTGCTGGCTTTTGCAGATCATTGAAAAATAGCCAGGGTTTGTGAGATTTGCAACTCCTGAAGCTCTGGGAGCAGTCTTGGCAGCCTGAGCCCTTTGGGACAGGCCTGGATGTCTCCCTGCACTGCCAATCCCCCTGATGACCTGCCTATTTTCCCTCTCTGAGTTGTAACTCTCTAAAATCAGGGGAGTTAGAGGTTGAGCAGGGCTGCTAGAGGGGAGTTGGACATGCAAACCTGTGATGCTCACATTCATGCATGGGAAGTGAAAGCAGAAGTTCTCAGAAACCCCAAGGGTGCTGTGATCCCATGTCACCTCTGCCTCCTCCAGTATGGTCTGGTGTTTGACGCTGGCTCCACGCACACGGCTCTCTACATCTACCGGTGGCCTGCGGACAAGGAGAACGGCACCGGCATCGTCTCCCAGGTGGAAGTCTGCACCGTGTCTGGTGAGTGCTGGGATGTGTCCGTCCCTCTCTCCCAGCCCCCTGGAGGCAGTCCCAGACTCACCCCATCGTGGGCAGTCTGAGTCTTTTGGCCTGCACTGGGCCAAAAAGAGATGGCCTGGTGGAAGAGCCAGAGTAAAGTGTCAGGGAGGTGGTTTGCACCTTAGGAGCCCTACAGTAATTAGGATCCAGAAGCAGGTAAGGAATTCAGCCCTTGTTAGCGTGGTTCCTGGAGCCAGTTCAGTCTTGCAGCGGGTGGTTGTGCATCAGCTCGCAGCTTGGGATGCTGGATGTGCAGAGTTTGCTGTTTCTCCTGTGCAACCACTTCCTTGGCTCTTCTTCCTACAACATCTCTTCACAGCTTCTTTCATAACGTGTGGCTTGATGTTCCCACAGGACCTGCTAAAAGCTCTGCAGAAGTCCCTAAATGTTACTGTGTTTCTGCTGTTGTTTTGTAAGCGGTTCCTTACTCCTCTTTGGGTCAGCAGCTTTCGTTTTGGTATCTGTACGGCATCAAGCACAGCAGAGTTTTGGGATGTGATTGGGACATCAGGGTATTGCCCAAGAGGTCCAAAGAGCTCCCTGGGCCAGGGGAACAGGTGGATATGTCTTGTGCTGTCCTGTCCCTCGTGGGTGGCACTGAGCTCGCTCCATCCTGCGGTGTCCTCTTGCAGGACCCGGCATCTCCAGCTACGCAGACAACCCTGCTGGGGCTGGAGCCAGCCTGAAGCCCTGTCTGGACAAGGCTATGAAGATCGTCCCAGCAGAGCAGCAGCGGGAGACCCCCACCTACCTGGGGGCCACAGCGGGCATGAGGCTGCTGAGGTACCGGTGCTGCCCAGAGCCGCGCGCCTCCCACCCCCTTCCCACCATGAATGAGGTTCTGCATCGGAGCCGGTGCAGGGGGCTGGGGACACAGGGGGCTGAGGGAATTGGGGGGCTACTGCCTGGGCAGGCCGAGGTGATGGGCAGAGCATCCCTGTCTGCAGTCCAATGAAGTGTCGAAGAGAACTGCTCTCTGTGCCCATGGGGACACCCCCTTCCCACTCCAGCACCAGCCTGGCAGCAGCCCCAGAGGTGGCTGAAGCTCCTCTGCCAGACTTGCATTAGTTAACATTCCCGAATGCTCAGGCAGAGCCCGTGGGCACCAGTTTTGGGGAGACTCCCAATGCTCCAGTTGAGGGATTTGGCAGCTTTGCCATGTTGTGGAGCAGTCCCGCTCCTTTGCAGAAGACAAGAGCCTCTTGCTGTCAGCCCTGCTCTGAAAGCTCCCCAGCCATTGTCTCCTCCACCACACGGTGTTTGTCTCCTTCCCCGGGCAGGGAGCAGAACAGCACCAAGGCCGAGCAGATCTTTGCTGAGGTCTCCAAGGCCATTGGCGAGTACCCTGTGGACTTCCGCGGAGCTCAGATCCTCACAGGGAACGAGGAGGGCTCCTTCGGCTGGATCACCGTCAACTACCTGCTGGAGACGCTCGTCAAGGTGCGGGCTGGGTGAGAGGGCAGAGGGAGTCCCTTCTCCCTGCTGTGCTGTGGAAGCCGATAGCCCTGTGGTTGCCCTGTGTGGTTGCCCTGTGGGTAACTCCTGGTGCTGGGCAGTGCTCCTTCACAGGCCAGTGGACCCACCCACCTGCAGAGGATGTGGTCGGAGCTCTGGACCTTGGCGGAGCTTCAACCCAGATCACCTTCCTTCCTGGGACCACCATAGTTGACAACAGCACAAGAGCCTTCCTCAGGCTGTACGGGACCAACTACTCCATCTACACCCACAGCTACCTCTGCTATGGGCAAAAGCAAGCCCTGAAGATGCTGATGGCATCCTTACACCAGGTAACCACCTCCAAGCCTTGTGCTCCTGCACTGCAGCCCAAGCCCCGATCTCACAGAGCTGGGCAGGCAGCACCCACTGGTGGTGACGGCCTCTGGGCTCGGTGCCTCTGTGCAAATCCCAGTGAGGATGGTGGATACAACAGGAGACACCCCAAGGATGTCCCAATAGCAGCAAATGGGATTGAGCCGAGATGGAGATGGACACCCCAAAGCAGGATGCCTGACCACAGGCACTGCTGGGATGGTGGGTGCCCCTGGCCCATGCCCCAGGGCCATATCGCCCACTAGATCTCCATCCCTGTCCTGATGAAGGATCTGTGTCAGTCCAGCCTCAGTCACAGGGGGCTGGAAGGACCTAGCCCTGGAGGAGGGAACCTGCTGAGTGCTGGGAGGTTGGGGAAGACCCAACGAGATTTTTAGCACCAGTATGGTAATGAATAAGTTGGTTTTATGGGTAAAAATCTGAACATGCTGGTCTTCAGCAGTAGATACTGGGCATGAGAGCGTGAAGGGAGATGTGGAACATCTGCCTTATGAGGAAAGGCTAAGGGAGCTGGGTCTCTTTAGCTTGAAGAAGAGGAGACTGAGGGGTGACCTCAGGAATGTTTATAAATTTGAAATGGGTAAGTGTCAGGAGGACGGAACCAGGCTCTTCTCGATGCCCGATGACAGGATAAGGGGCAATGGGTGCAGCTGGAGCAGAGGAGGTTCCAGGCAAATGTAAGGAAGAACTTTGTCACAGTGAGGGTGACAGAGCCTGGAACAGGCTGCCCAGAGGGGTTGTGGAGTCTCCTTCTCTGGAGACATTCCAAACCTGCCTGGACGTGTTCCTGTGTGGTCTACTCTAGGTGATCGTGCTCTGGCAGGGGGGTTGAACTCGATAATCTTCCAAGGTCCCTTCCACCCCCTAACATTCTGTGATTCTGTGATTCCGTTGCTACTGCACAGGGGGACTCTGATGTCCATAGCTTGGGTGTGGGGTGAGGGCTTAACACTGGCTTGTGCTGACTGAAATTGAGAAAAGACCACGTCCAGAGCACGTTGCAAAGGGAAATCAGGGTTTGTTTTGGTTTTATTTAAGTGGCTTCTTAACCTTGGCTCTGCCCTGTATCTGGTGACTCTGCAAAGGAAGAGTGGGGACAAAATGAGTCCTCGCTCAGCACAGGATGCAAACCCCCCAAGGCCTTGGACATTTGACCATCACTGTAGCTGATCCTTTTCTACAGTGTGATTGTGCCACCCTTGTCCTCACGAGTCTGTGCCTGCATCCCATGAGACCGCACGGGCAGTGGGGTCAGCACGCTAGTGTCCTGCCGCTGGGTGTGGGAACAGGCTCTGTCTGTTGACTGTTTATCTCCTTTCCATCCTCATCCTCAGTGTCAGGGTGATAACAGCTCCCACTGTCTCCAGGGCAGCCCGTCTCCCAAGCTGTCACACCCCTGCTACCCCGCGGGATACCAGGAGAACATCACCACGGCAGACCTCTATGACAGTCCCTGTGTCCACGCACCAAGCGCACCCAGCCCTGCAGAGATCCTCACGGTGACGGGGACAGGGGACCCAGCAGCGTGCAGCACTGCCATCCGGAACCTCTTCAACTTCAGCTGTGTGGCCAACGGGACGTGCGGGTTCAACGGGGTTTATCAGCCGCCTGTGCGGGGACAGTTCTTTGTAAGGAGCCTCCGTCCCCGCGGTTCTGGTGGAGGTGTGGGGCTCCAGAGGCACCAGAGGCTGGCCATGGCCACAGGAAAACTGCTGTAGGAGAAAAGTCTGAATAGTGCTGGCCTGATAGGTGGGATGTGCCCCATGCACGGAGACATGCAGAGTGCTCACCAGCGCCAGGCAGGCCCAGGCCTCTGTTGTCACAGCACCAATCTCTTTCAGTGTGGGGAGCAGTCCCAGGGTTCCTTCCCAGTGGGCCAGCAGATGTCACCCAGCTGTACTGCGAGGTGGCCTCAGAGACTCCCACAGAGCAGAGCGCCCGGAGGGAGGGTCTGGGGAGTGCCAGTGGCCTGGGTGCTTCACTAACCTGCTGCCTTTGGTCTTAAACGCCCACAGGCCTTTTCGGGGCTTTATCATGACCTTCACTTGCTGAACCTGACTGGAGGGCAGTCCCTGAGCTCCATCAGTGCCACCATTGGGCGCTTCTGCAACAGCAGCTGGGAGAAGGTGAGGTCCTGCCTAGGAGATGCTAGCCTCTGGCCACCTTTCACCTGGCACTGGGCAGCCTGAGGGCTCATCCACAGCCCGTCCTCTGCTGCATAGAAAGCAGCTGGAGGGAGCTGGGAGATCTCTGGACAGGGAAAGCGATGGGAGAGCATCCTGCAGCCTCCTGGATCCTCCTTGTTCCCCAAGCCCAGGCATTTCTGGGTCTTTGCTCCCAGATGCACTTTGGGGCTCTTCCCATGGTGTGGGTGCACCCAGCACTGCTCCATGGGCTTCCACTTCTGCAGGTGCAGAAGGAGTTCCCCACCATGAACAGGACCCACCTCCGTGACGCCTGCGCAACCAGCTCCTATGCCCTCACCCTTCTCCTGCAGGGCTTCAAATTCAACCACACAACCTGGCATAACATCCACTTTGTCCAGCAGGTAGGAAAGTGCCCTGCAGCCCCCAGCTTCCTTGCTTTGTGCCATGGAAAACATCGAGAGGCTGAAGAGGGCCCAGAGAAGGGCAATGAAGTCAATGGAGGGTCTAGAGAATAAGTCTTAGGAGGAGCAGCTGCGGGACCTGGGGCTACTTAGTCTGACAAAAAGGAGGCCCAAGGGAGACCTTACTGCTCTCTACAACTACCTGAAAGGAGGTTGCAGAGAGGCGAGGTCAGTCTCTTCTCCCAAGTAAGAAGTGCTAAGACAAGAGGAAATGGCCTCGAGTCGTGCCAGGGTTGGTTTAGGTTGGACATTGGGAAGATTTTTTTTCACCAACAGGGTTACTAAGCCCTGGAACAGACTGCCCAAGGAGGTGGTTGAATCACCATCCCTGACTGTGCTTAAAAGTTGTGTAGATGAGGTGCTCAGGGACATGGTTTAGCAGTGAACGTGTAGAGTAGGGTTTTTGGTTGGACTCGATGATCTTGAGGGTCTTTCCAGCCTGGATGATTCTATGAGATGGCTCATGCTCACCCTGCTCCTGCCCCTGCCCTGCCTGGATGGGGGAGCAGGGGAGAACAGACAGGACGGCCAACTGCTCACGGCCAGAGCAGCTCCTGGGTTACGCTCACAGGCACCTGCTGGGACATCTGGCCTGTGCCATTTGTGATCTCTCCCAGCTTGTCTCAGTAACAGGGTATCTGCAGCCCAAAGTGTGCACAGATATGGTGGCTCTGGAGCAGGACCTGGGGGTGCAACAGCAAAGGTCTTCTCTAGCTTGCACGGTATTGTGCAGTCCTTCATAACCCTCTTCCCTCTCTATCTGCACAGGTTGCTAATGTAGACGTGGGCTGGGCTCTGGGCTACATGCTCAATCTCACCAACATGATTCCATCAGAGACTCCCCACAGAGTCGTGGGGCTCCAGAGAAGCAACTGGATAACAGCCACAGTTTTACTGGCCGTCATGCTCATCCTCATCTTCTGCCTGCTCACCCTCGTATGCTGCCAGAATAACTCCTCCGGTTATGAGAGACTCTAGCAGCACTGGCTCCAGAGGCAGCTGAAGTTTTTCCTGTGCCTGGACCTACTGATGAGGAATTACCCCCAGGTGTCCAGGAGCTGTGAACTCGGGATGTGGGGCACCTCTGGCCTGGCCTTGCGAGCTGGAGCAAGAACTGGCTTTAAAACATCCTTCCTGTAGCTCTCTGCTTTCTGGTTTTCCTTTTCCCTTGCTGCTGGTTGGAGATGCTCTGGGAGAGAGGAACAAACATGTGGGGCAGGGGATCAGCACTGGGGTCATGAGGACCACAGTGATGTGGGGTGACTGGAGACAGCGGGACCAGTGGATCAGGGAAGAGGAAAGGGGCATCTGACAGCAACAGGATCAACATGGGGCTGTGTGCAGCCTGCAGTGGGTACCTGATGTAGGGCAGATGTGTCCTGCCGCATCTCAGGACAAGAGCCTGCATTGCCCACAGCCACTGAGAGAGTGGCCAAACACTGGAACAGGCTCTCCAGAGAGGTGGCCAGTGCCCCAAGCCTGTCAGTGTTTAAGGGGCGTTTGGACAATGTTCTTCACAACATGCTTCAGCTTTTGGTCAACACTGAATTGGTCAAGTGGTTGGACCAGATGATCATTGTAGGTCCCTTCCAACTGAAATAATTCTCCTTCTCCTCTCCTCTCCTCTCCTCCTCCTCTCCTCCTCCTCTCCTCTCCTCCTCCTCTCCTCCTCCTCGCCTCTCCTCTTGTGGCAATGGGGCTATGGGGGAAGCTGGCCCAGTAGATGGGCCCTGGGCTTAGTCCAGGACTGAGAAGCGCTGTGAGGTTGGGGAGGGCAGCAGCCCCTGCTGTTCCTCTCCAGCCTGGCTGCACCCCACATCTCTGCCAGGCAGACACCTCACCCTCCTTTTCCAGTGAACAGGGCAATTTGGGAATGTTGCTGGGACAGCTTCTGGGTTCCTTCCTTACTTTTTTTGGGAATCCCACTGGCAGCCAGTGGATGGGTGAGGTGAGACATGCCAACTCTCAGAAGGCCTGTCCTCATGCCCTGCTGGCTCTTCTCCAAGGTCTGGCAGATACTGCAAGGTCTCCAAGGGCATCTCCCGGTACACTGAGCCATGTTGCCTCTCCCCTGAGTCCCCATCATCATCACCAGCCCTTACCTGGGAGACGGAAACAATAAAAACCATGACTGTTTAGGAGCAAAGGAACAGGCATTTCTCCATTCACTGTCTTTTACAATGTTTATTTGGATGACGAGAGCTGTGAGACACCGGCCTTTCTGCAGACACACCAAAGGTCAGGTCCTTGCTGCCAGGTGGCAAATAATAGGATGAATCATCCACAGGACAGATAACGAATGAGCAGAACCGAAGGCAAAGGCAAGGGTGCAGTGGTGGGCAGGACCCAGCTCAGCCACTTGCACAGGGGCAGCACAGAACTCATAGCCTGCTGGAGTCTTAGCCTGACACCCACAGAGGCCAGGACTTCTGCTGGTGGGACAGTCAGGTCCCCAGGAAGACACTCAGGAACATGGATCTCTATCCCAGAAGAAAAGGAAGATGAGATGAGATGATGAGATGAGATGAGATGAGATGAGATGAGATGAGATGAGATGAGATGAGATGAGATGAGATGAGATGAGATGAGATGAGATGAGATGAGATGAGATGAGATGAGATGAGATGAGATGAGATGAGATGAGATGAGATGAGATGCACCCTCTGTGGAAGCATGAACCATGCTTCTGACTTTGGATGCTCAATTTGCCTCTGTCTCCAAGACCATCAAATAAACCCAAACAATACACCCTCAGGAGATCCAGCTGGGGTACCGCAGAAGCCTTGGTAGCCTGGCTGTTGGCAACCGTGGCCAGACCCAGCATTGCACAAAGCATCCTGTGACCAAGTGCCTGCAGCCACGCGCTAACAGTCTGGTGCTCAGGGAGCTCCTCCGTGGCCAGGCTTGCTCTCCATAGCCCCACGTGCCAGCCAGTGGGATGGAGGCCATATCTGTAACAGGCATAGCGGTGTAAGGAGGCAGATAGGCATGGCTGGGGTTCCCGTGGTGCGTAGGCTGATCCCAGCAGGTCTCCACGGGAGCACAGCTCCTATGGAAACCTCACGTGGTGCCTATCTGCATGTTGGGGGCAGTCCTGTGGGAGGCCAGACCTCAGTTCTCCAGTGCTGTAGAGATTAACGTGCTCAGCATCGTTGAACCAGCCTCAGGCTGCCAGGCCTGCTGGCAGGAGCACAGGGCCCCACGGTGCCGACAGCCCGATGGCCCCGACGTGCTGCTGCCAGTATCTGAAATGCAGCTGGGCTCCTACACCCACAAGAGCAGCAGCAGGGCAGCAAGGCCCATGCCAAGGGTGAGGATGATGAAGGTGACAGCCGCAGCCCACAGGGAAGGAACGTGCCCCTTCACCCGTGCTGGAGCCTCTGCTGGGATCATGTTGGTGAGGTTCAGCATGTAGCCCAGTGTCCAGCCGACATCGGCGCTCCCCGCCTGCCCCAGGAGAGAAGGGATGAGGAGTTAGCCCTGCAGAAAATTAGCTGCAGTATGAGCTTCAACAAGGCCGAGTGCCAGGTCCTGCACTTGGGCCACGACAACCCCAGGCAATGCTCCAGGCTTGGGGAAGTGTGGCTGGAAAGCTGTGTGACAGAGAGGGACCTGGGGGTTCTCATCGACAACTGAAGAGGAGCCAGCAGAGTGCCCAGGTGGCCAAGAAAGCCAATGGCATACTGGCTTGGATTAGAAATAGTGTGACCAGCAGGAGTAGGGAGGTGATTGTCCCCCTGTACTCAGCACTGGTGAGGCCACACCTTGAGTATTGTGTCCAGTTTTGGGCACCTCAATACAAGAGAGATATGGAGGTGCTGGAGCGAGGGCAGAGGAGGCAACGAAGCTGGTGAAGGGCCTGAAGAGTAAATCTTATGAAGAGCAATTGAAGGAGCTGGGGCTGTTTAGTTTGAAGAAGAGGAGGCTGAGGGGAGACCTCCTCACTCTCTACAACTACCTGAAAGGACATTGTAGAAAGGTTGGTGCTGGTCTCTTCTCACAGGTAATTAGTGATAGAACAAGAGGGAATGGCTTCAAACTGCAACAGGGGAGGTTTAGACTCGACATGAGGAAAAAAATGTTTACAGAAAAGGTAGTCAGCCATTGGAATAGGCTGCCCAGGGAGGTGGTTGAGTCACTATCCCTGGATGTGTTTAAAGGTCGTTTAGATGTGGTGTTGGGGGATGTGGTTTAGGGGTGAGTTTTGTAGAGTAGGGTTAATGATTGGACTCGATGATCCCAAGGGTCTTTTCCAACCTGAATGATTCTATGATTCTATGAAAGCCACACCGACCACGCAGGGCCACCTGCTCCTGCATGGCCCAGGCAGGGTGCAGCAGCTGGCCCCACACCCAGGGCCACGCTGGGATGTGGGGCAGGCAGGGTGTTCGGGATCAGGGCTCTCCCAGCTCCCCAGTGCTGAAGGCTGGCTCATTCCCAGCGCTGCCTTTACCCCTGCCACAGGCTGGGCGTGCTGCCTACCTTCATCTGGAAGAAGATGTTGTTCCAGTTGGTCTCATTGAACTTGTAGGCGTCGAGGAGGAGTGTGAGGATGTAGTTGGCGTTGGCGCAGTATTTTGGCAGTCGCTCAGCGTTCTCTTCAGGGTAGCTAGAAGACAGCTGGGGTGGGGACATATTTGGGGACTAAGGGGAGTTATTTGCAGGCAATCTCCATGCAGGGACAGTGCCTTGATGACTGCTGCACGAGGGGCAATGGCTCTGCAGCCACCAGCATCTAGAAAAAGGCTTCTGGACCAGGCAGGTAGTTTGGACCTGTCCACACAGGGCAAGTCCTTGAGGAGGATTTACACTCCACATGGAAATAGAGAGACATATTTGAGCTTCTCCTGCCCCAGATTCTCCCATCTCAACCTCCTCGTGCAAGGGGCTCCTGTGCTCTGCTCCATGGTGGTCCCAGCACATCTCTTGGCCTTATTCATCCCCATTTGACTCATGTCCAGAGTGGTGCCAGCAGCTGGCTCTCCTCTCCCCATCCTCCAGTGCTACAGACCAACCTCCATCCCCAGGTCCTGTGCTGGAGGGGAGATTTTGCTGCCTTCATTTGCCTTGGCTGCCTCTTTCCCAAAGTTGCATGAACCAGGAGGGTCCCCAAAGGTGTGCGCGGGATGGTCCTGGCTCCCACTCCTCTTCCCCCACCCCAGGACCTCTTTGCTTGTGAAACTTCCCCACAGCTTCCCGTCATGGGGAACTTACATCTTCCCAGCTTCTTGTGCAGAAATGCTTGATGGTCTCCCTGACAGTGGCCAGCGACTGCCCCTCAGTCAGGTTGAGAAACTTGAAGTTATAGTAAAAGGCAGAGAAGGCCTGAAAGGCAAGAGACAGAGAAGCTGTTGAACTACAGTGCGAAACCCCCCTGAGCAGCTGCCCCTGTCTCTGTTGAAGCAGGAGATGGGGTTTGTCACTTCCTTGTGTTCCAGAGCATCATTGTCCATGTCCCAGCAGAGGTGATGGGTTGGAGGATGGGTGCCTGCTGCCTTCAGCCACACATGGAGCGCAGGCAGAGCCTTGCCTGGAGGCTGCCGGCTAAGCTGCTTTTTTTCCCGAAAACGTGGGTTTTGACTAAGCAGCTCTTTTATGAACATGGCCCCATTTGGAGAACTGGCTGAAAAACCAGACAGCAGCAATTCCTGGTGTGCCCCGGGGCAGAATGAGGGCAGCGTCACCTCCTTGCCCTCATTCTGCTCAGGGAGGTGACAGTGCCATGGGACACGTGGGGACACCACTGCACTTGGGGACATGGTCTGCGGTAGAGCTGGGAGGATGGAATTTGCCTTACAATGAACTTCCCTCTGACCGGGGGCTGGTAGACACCATCAAAGGTGCAGTCCTGGCTCTGGCCACACGCCGAGAAGTTGAACAGCTTCTTGACAGCAGCCAAGCACCCGCTGGCATTGCCCCTGCCCTCCAGGGTCACGTTCCTGTCGTTGAGGGTCAGGCGTGGGTCGCTCCGGTTCGTGCAGGGGCTGGTGCGGAAGGAAGACAGCGAGATGGTTTCATTGTAGTCTTTTGGGTAGCAAGGGTGATCGACTCGTGGGCTGGAGGACGACTCCTGGGAACAGCAAAATTGCAGACTGCAGCCTCCTCCAAAGCCTGGTGGGCATTCACCCAGCGCTCCCTCAGCGCCGTGGGTGCAGGCACCTCCCAGCTCCTCAGCAGGGAAAGACTCTCCTGTGGGTTAATCCTGGTCATGTCAGACAAGTGCAGTCTCAGCCTGAGCTCAACACTAAATCTCTCCCTGCCTTGATCATTTTCTCTCTCACTGATGCAGACCAGTTTCAGGGGCCCAGCACATCTCTTCCCTGGCCATCAGGATCATGATTTGGATCATGCAAAGCCCTGTCCACCCCAGCTCTAGCTCTGTCTCTAGCTTCAGCCCCAGCCAGGGACCTTCTTGGCTGTGCAGTGTGAGCAAACCCTTCTGGCTCACCACGGCTGCTGCTCCTGGCAAGGTGCAGTTCCATGGATATCCTCTTCCCCTCCAAACTTCCAGAAAGTGTCCTGAGAAAGATCTCTGGTTTACTTTTCTCAGGTCCATGTAGTCACAGAGTAGTTGAGGTTTAGGGGATCTATAGGGTCCCTCTGCCAAACCCCTTCTTCAAGCATGAGCAACTAGATCGGGTTGCTCAGACCCTTGTGCTATCAAGTTCTGAGTATTTCCAAGGATGGTGACTCCACAGCATTTCTGGATCCTATTAGAATATTTGGCCATTCTTATAGGGAAAAACTTTTCCCTTTCGTTTACTTGGAAACTCTTACATTCCATCTTGTGCCCATTGCCTCTTGCCCTGTCACTTTGCACCTCCAAGAAGAGCCTGGTCCTGTCTTTCCCACACCCTGTGGGAGGCAGATTTGTACAGCCAGATCTCTCCTATGCCGACCCTTCTGACTCGTCTCATGCTCCTCTCCATGTCTGCCTACCTGTGCTCCAAGGAGTCTGTACATGTTCCCAGTCCCTGCTGCTGCCTCTTGCCCTGTTCTTACTGTATTATCAAGTCTGTGGTTGGTATAATGAGATCAGAATCCAATTACCCCCTAGTTCCCCTCTCACCGCAATTAATTCCTTGGCCAGTCTCTTCAGCATCTCGTTCTGGCCGTAGCAGAGGTAGCTGTGCGTGTAGATGTTGTAGTTATACCCATATAGCGTGAACATGGAGGCTTCTTTCCGGTTTATCACTGAACCTTCAGGCATAAAGCTGATTTGAGTGGATGCTCCTCCAAGATCCAGCGCCCCAAAAATGTTGGCTGCCTTTGGACGAACCCACTTGTGTGTTTTGGGGGAGTACTGCCAAGGCGAGATAGGAGAGGAAGAGGAGTAATGCATGGCTGGGATTTACTTGCCCTGAGCAAAATTCTTATCCTACGGACATCAGTGGAGTTTTGATACTAAATTCAACAGCTACTCTGTTCAATTATTTCCGAACATGAGGCCCCACGGCCTTTCCTGCCCAACAAGCCTGGCCATTTATCAGAGCCAGAAAAAACAGAGATTGAACCGGCTGTTTAAGATGTGCCAACATGCTGTGGGCTCACGCGGCTCTGAGCCACCAGACCCCAGACCAAAGCACTGGTGGGGACCCAGCTTGGAGGGGCTGCCTTCCCCAAAGAGCAGGCTGCAGAGGCGTTGGTGCAAGGGGAAGGACAGAGATCCTCCAGCAGCATGCACAGGAGCCCCATGGTGCCAGCACCACTCTCGGCTGGGATAGAGGGTGGCAGGAAAGAGGTTTGATTCAAGCATCCTTCAGATTGGCACCTTGAACCAAAACTAGTCTCCAGGGCCACATGGAGATGGACCACCCCAGGACAGTAAGACAAATCCAGCAGGAGAAAATGGCACCCACTGGCCAACCTCGCTGTCCCCACAAAAGCCTGTGTCCGTGTGGTGCAGAGATGCGCTCTTAGCTCTAAACAGAGACCTCCCCATTCTTGATTTCTCCCCCCTCTTTTGCTATAGGCAAAGGATAATCGGCTGCTTCCCCATGATCATCCTCAAAAGCTGTTAGCCCTGAGCTTCTGCACTGAGCAGAAAAGCTGTATTAGCAAAGGAGGAGTGGGTGCCTCACCCTTCTCCCACCTTAGTGAAGGAGTCCAGCAGGTAGTTGATGGTGATCCAGCCATAAGCCCCCTCCTCCTCTCCTGTAAGGATTCGAGCCCCTTGGAAAGCCACCGGGTACTCTTGCATTGTTTTAGCAACTTCAGCCAGGACTTGATCCGCTGCTGAGCCGTTCTGTTCCCTAGGAAGGACTCAAAGGTCAGGACACATATCCAGCTACATCAGTGCTACAGAGGAAACACAAGGAAACAGACCATTTCTTTTCCCCTCAGTAACACATATTCCAGTATTTGCAACAAAGAGTTTGAGTGAAGTGATATTTCCTGCTACGTCACTTGCCAAAGCTGCTTGCCCAGCGTAAATCCCAGCTGTCTACACTTGGCATCACAGATCTAGGAGCAGGAACAATCTCTTCCCTCCGGAGCAGCTCGATCCCAGTCACACGGAGGTTTGCCAGGCTGCTCTTCCCTACCTAAGCATCTTTGTCACACCGGAGACCAGAGGGGATTGTGCTGCAAACTCCCAGTTTGAACATCCCCCACTGGCTGCATCAAAGCCAGGGCCGGTTGCTGAGCTCGAGTGGGTGTTTCGGGAAGGTGCCAACCTGGGTTCAGACCTCTGAGCAGGGAAGACATTTCGGGGCTGCTGGCATGTGCTTGCTCTCTGGAGTGAGTAACCTTCAGGCTATGACCCAGCTCCTTCCCAGGGAAGGGGTCTGATTGGCAGGGCATAGAAATAATGTTAGATACCTGCAACCGTAAACCCAAGGACTGTGAAATGAAGACTGGCATTTAAAGAGAGCTAATATGGGCTGGGGAGAGGTAAGGGCAGGTCCCACAGTAACTCGTTGTCTCCTACCTCTGCCCCGCTCGCTCACCAGCACCCATCCACCTGGGCAGATGGCACATCTCAACATTCTTGTGTTTAAGGAATAATGAAGAGCAAAGAAAGAGCTCTGAGAAGCATTTATTGCTTGGAACTAGGCATGCCGCACTATCATGGGACTTGGGGTCCCAGGATGCAAACAGACACCTCTGAGCAGCCTTCCTGGCCCAGGGACAGTCACCCAGGACAGGTCAGCCAACCACGTATTCCCACCAGGCTGCATTCTCCCCAGTCACTTGCTCACAGCAGCCTGGTTGCTGGGAGCTCCTGGCAGCCTGGCCTTGTGCAGGACACTGTGTCCTGGCAGTGGCTGCTTGCAGTTCGGCCACTGCGTTGTCCCCCCAAGCCCCACAACGATACCTCAGTAGCCTCATGCCTGCTGTTGCTCCGAGATAAGCTGGGGCATCCCTCTGTTTTGCAGCAGGAACAACCTTCAGGGCTTTATCCAGGCACTCCCTCAGGGAATCACCAGCTTTTGGGGGGTTGTTGGCATAGCTCGATATGCCCTGCCCTGGAAGAGAGAGACAGGCTGGGACAGGCTGCTGGGAATGGCTGAGGACAGTGATGTGGGAACAAGGGGGCACAGGGCAGTGAGGACTGTCACCTCTTAGCAACAAAAGGGTGCTTTTGTAGGGTCCCTTGTTCTCCCCAGACCTGACTGATCCATGCTTACGTTCCTCTCCTGTGGCTTCCCGACTTCTCCCATGCCTTCAGAAATGCCCCCAGCAATCTGGGTGAGACCTTCCCCAGCCAGGTCCGCAGCTTGGGCAGTTGGGGGCAGCCCAAGGTGGAGGAATGAAAATCCAGATCAATACCAAGGTGCCTCAGTCCCACCAAGCGTGTGGGCACTACATAGTGCTGAGGGCCCTCCAACCAAGAGCGAAGCCAATGAGGAGTCTGGGACCACCTTACCTGCAGCCAGGGCTCCCCACTGTGCCAGCCCAATGGACAGAACTGCCCTGTGTGGGCAGGACAACAAGAGGAAGGGCCAGGTCATCCCACCCACCACACGAACACACAGGGCAGCACCAAGCCCATGGCAGTATGATACTGACCCTGCACATCACAGGACAAGGTCTGGCTGACCACACCCGTGTCATTCTCCTTGTCCGAATCCCACTCATAGACAAACAGAGAGGTGTGGGACGAGCCTGCATCAAACACCATCCCATACTGGAAGGAAAAAACAAGATATCACACTAGTGGGAGGAGCAGCCACCTGTCCCTGGCCCCACCATGGCCCTGTCAAGGTAGTGGGGCTAGAGGATAACCCCCAAAACATCTCTCTAAGGCACAGCTTTCTGCACCAGGGCAGAGCAGAGTGGTGGCAGTGCTGTGGCCTCAGCATGGGCACTTCTCATAGCAACAGAGGGACTTTTTTATTCCCTCTCCTGAGGACAATGCAGCCGTGACAGCTCTCACAAACATTTCTCCGTTGTTTCCTCATGCTTTTTTGTTTTCTTTCTTGGTTACATACTTTTTGTATCTACACTGGCCCCACCTTGAGGCCAGAAACTCATCTCCAATGCCCTCTGCTACTCCCATGGCTGCAACCAGCCTGGGCAGGGACTGGCAGAGCCACTCTAGCCCCAGTCCAGGAGCACCCACAGAAGTGCCTCTCCCCTGTAGAGCCCTCCAGCTCACCCTCAAACCGTGCCAACACTCTCCCAGCAGCCAGGGAGGATGCCAAGCTGCAGGGGCGGGATGGGGAGGAGCCACGATGCTTGTGCTGTTCTGTGAGCAGGTTAGGACAAAGTGGTGGGAGCTGGCAGGAACAAAGGCCATGTGGAAGTGTGTCACCCAGCACTGGGGTGCCCTGGGAGGGTAGAGGGAACAGGGCAAGGCAAAATCCTACCCATCTGCCCCAGGGTAATCTCCTTGAAACACACTAAACGCCCAGCATGGTGGCTGGTTTCAGAGGAGGCTTTCCCACCCCTGACTTCAAGGTGGCCAGGCAGTATTTCTTCTACCTATATCTTGAGATGCAAAAAAACCCATCCACCCAGCTGCTACAAGGCATTTCCTACTGACTTTCCTTCACTTCCTAATCCTAAAGATAAACTGCTATTTCTGAGCACCTGCCCAAGGTGACTGCTCTCTGCAGTGGTGCTCTGGGACCTTCTTTTGGACTCACCTTGACCGTGGGTGGCAGGGTGACATCTTCAGTCTTCACCAGGCTGAGAACAAGGGCAATGATGGACAGTGCAACCAGCGCCCCGACGATGGCATTGGTGAAGTGCTTCTTGTTAGCAAACATCATGGTGAAGCCCCCTGCAAACCCAAATACAGGAGAAAGGTGGTTGGACGTGGCCAGCTGGGAGTAACGTTAGTGAGGGAGAGCTGCAAGGAGAACAGCTCTGAAAGCTGTCCCCAGGCTGATACTGTCTGAAGTTGCATAACTCAGAAACCCTGGTGGAGAATCTGATTTTTTCCCTGTGAAAAAGCAATAAAATGGAAGGGTCTGGAGGAAAGAGGAGCTGGTTTCCCAGCAGCCTGGGCAGCCTTGTGATGGGATCACAACAGTCCTTCAGGTCCCACACCGGCTCAGGCTCAGGTCCAGGAGGAGCAAAAGCAACATGGCACGAAAGAGAGGAGAGCATGGGAAATTGCAGAAAACTCCAACATGAGGTGTTGTAGAAGGGGAAGGTGATTTTCTCTTAAAATATGTAAGGTCAGCTCACCTGCTGGCACTCCCAGACTCGCGTACCCAGCAGCACCCAGATCTTCACACTCAGGTAGGATCGCTCAGAGCTGGCTTGTGAGTCCTCCCTATGGCTCTGGGCTCCTCCACTGCCAACAACAAACCCAGCTTGGACTTGCCTTTTATGTCCTTTGGAAGTGGATGTTGTTTGGAAATCCTTTCCCCATTATTTCATCTCAGATCTCAGCAGCCTCCAGCAAAACTGATGAGTATCAGTCGTCTCGCTTGTCTTACAGGTGTATTTATGGCTCCCTTTGGTGTCTTCCTGACACCTTATCTTCAGCCAGTTAGTTCCTCCTCCTCATTTGAACGAAATAACAGTAGGAGCGCTGCAGCGAGAGCACACACCTCTCCTTTTAACCCTTGTCCCCCTGCTACTTTGGACTTTGACGCCGTCCTGGTTCTGGCTGGGATTTGTTTTCTCCCAGTAGCTGATTCAGGGCTGCGTTTCGGTTTTGGGATGAGAACAACAGTGATAACACGCTGATGGTTTAGTTGTCACTAAGAGGCATTTACTCTAAGTTAAGGACTTTTCAGCTTCTCACCCGACACCACCAGTGAGCAGGAGGCACGAGAAGCTGGGCGGAGGCAGAGCCAGGAGAGCTGTGTATAACCCGAGAGGAAAGCTGACTGGGGACCGCTGCTCAGGAACTAGCTGGGCACTGCTCTGCGGTGGTGAGCGATGGCATTGTGCATCACTTGGTTTGTGTATTCTAATTCCTTTGTTTATTTATTTTTAAATTTTTTTTTGCTCTTACTTTCCTGTCCTATTAAACTGTCTTTATCTTAACCCACAAATTTTCTTTCTCCCCCCCCAGATTTCACTGAGGACAGGGAGGACTGAGCAGCCACGTGGTGTTGAGCTTCTGACAGGTTAAAGCACAACACACACACACATTTCTGCTCTCTCCAGTCCATTCCATATTTCCATTCTGAGTCTCTGCAAGATGTACAAGAGATGAGAAGTATCCAGTGCCCTGAAATCACACAGAGTGGTAGGTGCTATGATAATGTTTTATTACAACGAGAAGGAAAATCACATCAGAAGAGGAGGATGGCCCAGCCAGAGGGGCTCAGTAATGCTCGCTGAGCTTTGCCAGGGGTGACAGGAGAGACCAAGACGGCCAAGATATGGTCATGGTTCAGCTGGGACTTCTCCGAGTGTCACCCATCTTCAGGCTGCTCCTGGGCTGAGGGCCCCTGCAGACACGGGCACCCTGAGGAGACCTGGGGCTCTGGAGAGCACTCAGTTCCTCAGAGTCCCCAGTGCCACCAGCAGTCTCCCATAGCTCCGGGGACACGTGGAAGCTCAGCAGTGCAGTAAGGGAATGGCACCCCAGGCACCGAGCCCCGGCACCCTGTCCTGGCCAGGGAGGGCTGGACGCAGAGAGCTGCTCTCTCTGGGTGATACAGGGAAGCTGCTGCCTGCTGGTTCCGCTCCCTGGTAAGAGGCTGGCAGGGCTATCACAAGGGTGATCTCGATGGAGAGATTCAGTTCCCAGCTGCCTTATCTCAGCTGAGGCAAACATAGCAATGCCAGAAGGGAAATGCATGGCAGGGAGCCCTCCTTACATGTGACCTTCCCAGAGCACTTTTCCCTGTGGCTGGAGAGATGGCGGTTTCAGAGGTCCCAGTGTGAGCACTGGAAGTGCCACCCTGTGAGCTCAGGGGTGTTGCAGTCCCTGGGTGCTCTCTCTCAGCTCACATGTCTCTGCATCTTTCACGGAGCTGGGTGCCTGTGCCGTGCCCGGCTGCCGGCCAGGGCTCAGACCTCCAGGCCAGTCCCTCTTCCCACAGCAGTCTCCTCTGCAGTAGCTCGTATCCTGATGCCCTGGTGGGGTGGATGTCTGGAGCCCAGAGGGTGCCACCATTCCTGCATTCCCACCTCCACACAACACATTGCCTTTGGATTCACATGACTTCACTGGAAGGGGCAGAATGAGCGTCTGCTGCCTCCCCAGCTCTGGAAATCCCCTGCTGACTGCACAGTGTCTGGGGCAGGGCTGTCCTCAGCACCAAGGACTTGCCCTCATGCAGGCATGCAGGGCAGAGATGCACTGCCCAGCCTCAATCCCTCTTGGACATGTGTCACTGCACGATGGCTGTGAGCACCCAGAGCTGGTCAAGCCCTCTGGCTCCTGCCTCCAAACACGGGCTGAACAAATCTCCAGTTTTCTAGAATCATAGAATTGTCTGGCTTGGAAGGGCCTTAAAGATCATCTCATTCCAAGCCCCTGCCATGGGCAGAGACACCTCCCGCTAGACCAGGTTGCTCAAAGTCCCATCCAACCTGGCCTTGAACACTTCCAGGGATGGAGCATCTACAGCTTCTCTGGGCAACCTGTGTCAGTGTCTCACCACCCTTGGAGTGAAGAATGTCTTCCTTATATCTAATCTAAAGCTCCCCTCTTTCAGTCTGAAACTGTTACCTCATATCCAACCACTACACTCCCTGATGAAGAGTCCCTGCCCAGCTTTCCTGTAGCCCACCTTTAAGCACTGAAAGGCCACATAAAGGTCTCCCTGGAGCCTTCTCTCCTCCAGGCTGAACAAGCCCTACTCTCCCAGCCTGGCCTCCCAGCAGAAGGTTCCAGCCCTCCCAGCATTGCTGGGGCTCCACTCCAACAGCTCCCTGTCTCTCCTGGGCTGAGGACTTCAGAGCTGGAGCCAGCCCTGCAGGGGGCATCTCCTCAGAGCCCTGGGAGCAGAGGGGCAGGATCCCTCCCTGGCCCTGCTGCCCACGCTGCTGGGGATGAGCCCAGGGGGCCAGTGGCTGCTGGGCTGCGAGCGCACGGGGCTGGCTCAGCTCCAGCTTCTCATCCCCCAGCACCTCCAAGTCCTTCTTGACAGGGCTGCTCTCAATCTCTTCATCCCTAGTGTGTATTTATGCTTGAGATTGTCCTGACCAAGTGCAGGACCTTGCACTTGTCCTTGTTGAACCTCATGAGGTTCACATGGGCCCACCTCTCAAGCCTGTCCAGGTGCCACTGGATAGATCCCACCCGTCAGGTGTGTTGAGCGCATCCCTCAGCCTGGAGTCATTGACAAACTTGCTGAGGGGACCTCGACCCCACTGTCCATGTCACCGACAAAGACGTGAAACAGCACTGGTCACAACACCGACCCCTGAGGAACACCACTCATCACTTCTTGATCCTTCTGTAGTAAAGAAATAGTTCCAGAGGTTCCTTCATATTATCTTAATTGCCTCTCATGCCAGAAGGACGGATCGGTAATGATTTCCCAGCTGGGAGGGAGTTGTGATTTCCCTCGGCATGTGGTGACTCCATTTACTAATCCCAGTCAGTGAGGCCATCGAAACTGTAGTTTCTGTCTCTGTTCTCAGGAATTTGGGTCTCTTTGCCAGGCTCAGCCCTTTGGCAAACCTACTGCCACCAGCCTGGGGCAAGCCCAGCTGGGAACAGCCCTGGTCCACGTGAGCACAAGGGCAGTGAAGGACAGACCTTGCTGGAACTAAGCTGACAGAGCAGCAACTGGCCGTGGTGCGTGCCAGAGTCTCCTGGGCTGCTGAAAGAAGGGATGAATGTGAGTGCTCCACATCTGCATCCAGGTCGGAGCTTGTTCCTGTAGGGAACTGAGGTGCAGTTGGGGCCACGTGCCAAATGCAAGCTTTTCAATGCTTCCAGGTCCACCACTGCAGCTTCTGGGAGAAATGGACCTCTCATTAAGGTGGTGAGTGGGACAGCGCATTCTGGCAGGTGGGGACAAGTGCCACCACAGGGACGCATGGTCTCATCCATGGTCTGTGGCCTCAACTCAGGGATCTGGTCTCTCAAGACGATGTGTTGACTCCAAGGGGGCCTTGGAGCAGCGCTTGTGCTCTGGAACTGCAGGAGCGCTCATCCATCCATCTTCCATGGACCTTGTAGCAAGGATGGTAGGACCAGACTCAGCCCTGCTTCCGAGATGGACGCAGCCCCAGAGGGTTGGAGATCAGGACCAAGCTGGTGAGAGCACCCTGTGGACACCACTGAGCAGAGCTTGGGCAACCGCACACAGCAGCGCTTTGCTCGCTGTGGAAGCAGCGCTTGTGGTGCACCCTTTCCTTTTAACATTGGTGGATGAGTCCATTCCCTGCACAGCAGCTGTAGACCTCGCAGCCGTGAGTGGGGTCAGGTGACATCCCCCATCCATGGGAGCCCTTCATCTACCTCCTGTGGTCCTGAGCGTCCACCTTCTTCTTAGGAAGAAACGTGAACACGTAAAAGCAGAAGAACCAGTCTCACCAGCACTTTCCTTGAGCAAACAGCCTGTTGGGTGCCAAAGGCCTGGCAGGGCTTGGGGCAGAGCCCCAGGGGGATGGGGCTGTGCCCAGGCAGAGGGCACGTGGCACCGCTAGGTCTGGGTGGATGGCTTGAGGCCACTCTGGTTTCAAGGGAGATCCTCCACCTGCTGTAGCTCTTCTCCTCCCTGAAACGCAGCAGGAGCTGCAGGGCTCTGAGCTGCCCTGGCCGAAGGGAACCAGGAACCTCCACTCTCCCAGCACTGTCCTTCTTGGGGTCCATCTGCCAACCTATTGACCCCCACAGGCTGGGCTGGTGGGTGAAGGTGGATACAGGGGTGGGAGTCAGGACAGAGGCTTTGCTGCAAGAGGTAATATTGCCTGTAAACAGCTCAGCCAAAAAATCCAATAAAAGGCAGTACTTCAATTGGTGCTAGATATTGCTGAGCCAACTCACCGGTAATGGCTTAATAATTTTGTTGACAAAGTTCCAAGCAAGAACTTCAGGGCTCAGAGGAGGCAGAGCCCATGAGCCCAAACAGGACCAGGTAAAGAGCTCACTGGAGAACATCTTCCCAAACCTGCATCACCTCCCCTGCACACGGCATTGCACACAGCCCAAGTTTCACCCACTCCTGCTCCCTTCCTAGGCTCCCATAGAAGCCCTTTGATTAGCTAATTAGATAATTGCTTTAACGTTTACCTCTTTCTGCTGAACAGGCTGAGCACTGACCCCTTCTCTTCCTACCTTGGCCCTGCAGGAGGGAGTAGGCAGTTTCTTCTTGTGCCCCCCACCTGCTCTGCACCTCTCCCAGGGGATGCTGCGCCAGCAGGGCTCTGGCAAGGTGACAGTACCCCAGCTCCGTGCCACGTAAACCCCTGACTCTCAAATTTCTTCAGACAATCCAACCCAAAGGGGCATTTGCCTGTTAGGAGGCGGGATGGGTCTCAGGGTGACGCGGTGCCTGAGGGTGACCTGGAAGGGCCATGGGATACCTGGCCCACAGGAGCAGCTGCTTTCACATGGGTCCCCTTGGGTCCTCGGTGGCCCTGAGCCCCAGCCCTGTTTGCCTTCAGGGATGTGCTCTGGCGAGAGCAAAATGAACTATTTGCTCAGAACTGATAAAGTGACCTAAACATCTTATTCTTCTGACTGCACGTGGATAAATCTGCTATGGAGAAGTATGGCCAGAGTACACACACACCCCTGTTTGATCTGTTTTCACATGTATTTCTGTGCCTGTGGCCCTTGAAATGACTCTTTGAGACCCAGCAGGAAGCTGCCAGTTGCCTGGTGCGGAGACTCAGCAGGGTTTGAGCTCAGCCATTGCTCCAAGCCTCCGAGACAACTGGTGTTTGTGAAATGAGATCACCTCCATCACTAACATCTTCCCTGCACCTTCTGAAAGGAAAACACCTTGACTCAGGGTCAAAAGAGTCTCTCATTTCCCAGCTGCTCAATGTCTGCACCACGAGGTCACCCCGGCCCTGGCCATGGAGGTGGGGGCAGTGGCTCTGTGCAGGTCCCGTCTCTCTGAGGGAGTTGTGCTGCGCACTCCCGCCTCCCGTTCCCCTTCCAGACTTACCTCGGCTATTTCTGCAACTTGTCCCAGCAGGCACCAGCTCCAGCCCTCCCCACCAGTCTGATTCCAGCAAGACTGGTGGAATTTGGGTTGTTTAAAGCTGCCTTTGGGATGTTCATGCCTACTGTTCCCTGCTGACAAACAGATCTCTCCTCACCCCAACCATCCTTTCCAGTGTGCACCACTAATAAACGTGCCCTGAATGCCCTGACTGTGACTGTCTTGGCATCACCTCTCAGCTGTGGGTGCTCTAGGCCAGGGACATGTGCCTGAAGCCAGCCCCTATGCCAGCTACGGACACCCCAGTCCACTCCCCTTCCCTATGCACAGCTACAACACAGCAGGTGCTGGTCCTGGGATGGCTCCATCTCCCACGGCACTCAGATGGGGCTTAGCACAACACCTGCATCCTCCTGAGATCCCCAAGATTAATGATATCGGTAAAATTACCAGTATTTCGATATTGACAGCGGAGCCAGCAGAACCCCACCGGGCAGGGTGCTTGGGGAATGGGAACCAGCTCCCTGCTGGGAGGAGCACGTTCTGCTCAGCGCCCCGGTGATGGGCTCTGTGTGTGCAGAGATGGAGAGCTGGGATGCAGGGGTGCTCTGGGAGGTTGACGCTGTTAGTTGCTCGCTCCCCAGCTGTGTTGCCTGGGGATGAGAGCACCAAGGTGGAAGACGAGGTTGGGGTGTCTCAGATCTAGTTCACAAGAGCCCCAGGCATGGGCTCTCCTCTGGCCCTGGGCATTCTGAAGGTTTTTTTCTTGCAGACACCAGGGATGACAGGGAAATGAGGATGAAGCACCCTTAAGGAGGATTTTCCCTTTCACTAGTGTCACAGTGAGTGTTTGGGAACAGCACAGGAAGGAGACTGAGGCGAACAGCTCTGGAGATGCTTGGTTGCGTCCAGTGCAATCAACAGGGCCACAAGGAAGCGAGGCAGAAGGTGAAACTGTGACGTGATGGAGGCACCCCTCAGCAAACCCTGCAGGATATTTGCAGACCAAGAAACCTTTGGGCTATGGGAGGTCTCCCTTGAGCTGCCAAGGGTTTAGGAGTCTTGCACTACAAGTGCTTTGCAAGTCTTTGGAGTGTTTCGAGTGATTCAAGCGATTCAGGTTAGAGCCAGCACAGATGAGGCTCCTGGGCAATGATGGTTGAAATGTGTTTCGACCATTTTAGTGATAAAAATCTAACGTTCACTTGCATGAATCAGGCCATTTCCTGAAAGACATACCTGGGTGAGAGCCAGTTCTGGAGTTAGTGTTCTGGCTGTGAGGACTTTCGGTGTGTGAAGGCTATCAAAGGCACAAGGGAAAACAAGGTGTGGGAGGCTTGGCTCCTGGCATGGCTGGAGATCTGCCCACAGCTTCCCGATGGTCACTGCGTCTCAGCTCCACCCCAAGGAAGGCTGTAAAAGCCAATATAGCTCACGTGAGACAAATTCTGAGGTCACTAAAGTCAACCACAACCCAGGATGTCACACAGTTCCCAGTCCTGGCACCGATGTGTTGCATCTACGTCTTCCACAAATAAGCCAAAATGATCCTTTCTGACCTTAGTGCCTTGCTCTGGACTCTACAACCCCATGAAGGATGCCCCACCACTCCTGGTTTCCTTCCTTGGATGTCTTGCCCACAGGCTCCTGAGCAGGAAAGATGCAGCTGAAGGCACAGGCTGGTGAAGGGGAGTTAGGTGCTTTGGAGATGGGCAGGGACGTGTCTAACCAGCCCCTGAGCACCAAGGGGTGAAGTTACCTTCTGCTCTCTTAGGTGGTAAGCATCCACAAACTGGAGGTGTCTGATCTATAGACATCTGGGATGGACAATGTGGGAGAAGGGAAGGTGAGAGTGGCCAGAGGCAGCTGGAAGAGGGGAGCTCTCCAGCTCAGAGCTTCTTTTTTGAGTAACAGTTGATTTTGCTTAAGCTGATTTTTGCTGGCATGTAGGAAAAGGAAAGTTAAAAAAACTAACCAGCCAGGCTTGCTGCCAGGATTCCGAACCTTCTGCAAAGAGCATCACGTAATGCTGAAGAGTTTCAACTACAGAGAGAAGGTGATGGAACTGCTTTAGCAAAGGCTTTGTCCCACCCACAAACCTGAACCTTTGGGGGCCAAAGAGCTGAGAAAACCCCAGATGGGAGTTGCCAGGGGTTCCGGGTGCCCAGCACACACCGCAGACCTGCTGTATGGGCTTGGCACCATCACTGGAGCCCAGCTGGGAGAACTACTCAATGTGTTCCGTCCCTGCTCAGCACTGACATCTTCCTCTCTCCTGCTGGGAGTCCTGGGAGAGGGCAGCGCGTCATGCCCTGTGCCCCCAGCACCGCTGCAGTGGGTACTGTGGGGTGGGTGACCACTTCTGTGAGGCAGAGGGTTCCCAAAGTACAATACCAGGCTCTGTACAGAGTTTAGGGGCAACTGAGGACAAATCTGGATTTCTCTGCATGCAGCCCCCTCATGGGGACAGGCTCGCAGCAGATGACACGTAGATACTGCAGATGGTCGTGCTCAGCCTTAAAGCCCAACTGAAATTAGGCTGTTTCTCCCTGGTGGGTGGGGGGGTGTTGGGTGGCTCAAGCCCCCAGCACACGACCTGAGCATGTGGCAAGAAAGGACCTGGACTTCAGCCTGTGCCTCACAAAGCCTCCTCTGAAATGAGTGACAGCTGCCAATCATGACAACAGCAAAAGCCAGCCCCCACAGCTGAAATGGGACTGCACTGGCATCTGTCCCAAGAAGTACTTGGCAGCATCTTACCCAGTTTAACAGGTCTTTTGTCCCAGTATGAGAACTTGAGGCAGGAGCAGGCTGATCAACTTGCCCTTCATCATTCCCTGCTCCCTTGACCCTTCCCTGCAGACTGGCGGGTGGTCAGCAGCTGCTCCCAGTAAGGGCTCGCAAGACTTGGCTTTACTTTTTGGGCAGTTCCAGCCATCTCCACATGACAGGAGCACTCCAGAGTCACAGCCCACCTTCAAGTCCCAGCGTTCACCTGCCAAGTCATGGCACCTGCTGTGCCACCCACTCCAATAGCTTCACAACTCCCAGCACCAGCCTGCCCGTGCCAGACAAACAGCACCATCCAGCCACATCCTTTTCTAGTTCCCTTAAACCACCCTCCTCTCAGCCACCCCCCCTGGATGGGTGGCTGCTCTTCTCACAGCCTTGTCCTAATACGGTGGCTTCTGTTCCCATGAGCCCGGGCAAGGCAGCACACTCACCAAACCCCAACCCCAGGGTCCTTCCAGGAAAGCAGCTCCCAGCTCCTGATCAGGAGCCAACCACCACATTGGGATGCTCAAGTCAACAACATGCTCAGGAGGTTACATGGTCCCCAGGTGCTGCCCATGTCAAGATGGAGGTCCCTGGGACCATCCATTCCCAGCTGTCTCCTTCAGGAGCCTCCATGCCCCCGTGGTAGCTCAGATCATGCTGGACCCTTGACCTTCCCATGCATGAAGCCCAGCTGAGCTGTCCCAGACTGGGCTCTGCTCTGGAGATGCCATATGGGCTTGATGGCACCAGCTTCATCTCCCTCCAGCACAGCCATTCTCGATTTCAGATGGGTCTCCAAGAGCTGCGACTGTCCCAGCAGGAGCTGTGACATATGGAGCGGGGCGACAGCCGAGGCTGACACATTCCCTGTCAGGGTGATGCTGGTTTGGCACCCAGGCCAGGCTGTGTGGAGGCTCCTTCTCCACCGGCCCTGGGGGTTCTGAAGGGCACGGGGCTGGGGCCCCCGCTGGGTTGGCAGCACCAGGGTGGGGAAGCTGTGCCGCTCCCCAGCATGTCTGCAAGGCCGATCCTCGGGGCTGGGAGCGAGCCGGGCATGCCCCGAATGCCTGCTTGGAGCCGAGGAGCTGCAGTGGGGTTTGGGAAAGGCCCACCCGGCAGCAACACCCACCTCACCCGCCACAGCAACCAAAATAAACCCACAGGTGAGAATTTAATCCTCACCAGAGCACATTCCAGCCTGTCAAAGAGTCTGTTGACCCAAGACTTGAGGAGCCTCCCTCCCTGTGCCAGGGAGCGCTGGGAACCCCAGGGCTCACACCAGGCAGGGGACGGGTGTCAGGTTCTTTTGCCTCAAGCTGCATCTGCTTGGAGGGGTCCAGCAGGATTTCACCGCAGGGGGATGCTCCCAGAAGGAGTTTTCTGTGGCCCCATCGCCCCGGCCACAGGCTGCGCTGCTGGAACTGCCTCAGGAAGTTCTGTTGCAGGACTTAGTGGCCCTGGGCACAGCGGGTAACTCCTCTGCACAAGGAGCGGGTCCCCGGACACGATACGGCTGGTTCTGCCTGCCAGGCAATCCCGCCTTCCACACAGGCAGCCCCTGCACCCCCATCAGGGCAGCGCCCCGAGTGTCACAGTTCGGTGACGAGCCGCCCCGGTGTCCCCAAAGGCACCGGGAGCTTCCCTTACCTCAGAGGAGCCGAGCTGGGAAATGTCGGCCACTGGCTCTTCCTCAAGGCAGCTGCAAAGTGCTGGCAAAGCCACTGGCAGGTGAGCTCGGTGGCACGTGGGTGGAGGTGGCATTGTAACCCCCGTGTCCAGCACCACGCCCCAGTGACACAGCTGTTTGCTGATGGTCCTGGGCAAGCCCCGCCGGGGCTCAGCACCAGGAAACGGCCCTGCTTCTCTGCAGCCAGGCTGAAGGACGCATTCACTTGTCACCTGTTTGATCTTTGTTTATTTTTTTGGTTTGCCCCTTCTGTAGGTTAATTACCTGGTGTAATTGCACCGATCAGTCCCAGGGTGACTCTGTGAGTGTCCCCTCCTGACTCAGAGGCTTTGTGGCTCTTCCTGCTCCTCTCCGCCCCCACGCTCTGCAGCTCTGGTTCTTCATGNCACCCTCCCCACCCCTACCCCAGGGACGAGGTGGTTGCTGATGATGCAGTATCTGCAGCCACAGGTGACGGAACGCCCGCGACTCGTGCGCTCGGAGCGACCGGGCGCGTTGTGGGCACAACGGCAGCACAGGGACATGGAGCGTGGGGATGAACTCACACCAGGGTGAGGTGGGACTGGGCAAGGAGCAGCCGGCTGCCCTCCTCCTAGGTGACATGTCCAAGCTTTCCACAGCTTGGCCCGCATGAGCAAATGGCTGGTCCAAGCGGACAGACCAGTGAAGCATCTGGGGCCATTACAGCTTCACCTTGGTGACACTGAGCCTGGGAAGCCACATCACAAGGTGAACAGGAGCCTGTACGGCAGGTCCCAGTGCTCCGGCCCAGCGCCACCTCATGGTGTGCAAGGACCGAGCAAAACGGGCGCTCCCATCCTGTACCTCCAGCACTGGAACGTGGTGCCAGCCCAGGATGAGCCACTGGAGTCACTGGGTACATGGAGGCAGGGTGGAGCCAGGTGCCACCTGAAGAGAGGCTGGTGGGGAACAGGTCACACCTGCATCAGGGACTAAGCCCAGTATGGCCCAGTCTGGGCTCAATCTGTGTCAGTTTGTGGATTCTGACAGCGCAGGCCGCTGGCTCTCCCACCGCCGTTCCGTGCCGGCCAGGATGCGCTGGCAGCAGCGCAAAGGGACAGTCGTTGTCACCTATGGGAAACTTCCTCGCAGTTCCCATCTGCTTTCTAGAGAGAAAAGGAGCAGCCGCTTGTTTGACTGTCATCAGAGCATCTCACAGGGTAGATCAGACCCACCATCCTGGAGCTCCTCAGGCCTCTGCCAAGCGACTCTGAACTGGAGAGTCGGTTATGCAGCAGCTCCGTGTGAAACAGACCCTGAGTGCAGCAGAGGAAAGAGGGTGGTACCAGGAGGAGCTGGGTAGATGGGGATGGGCCAGGGAGCAGAGGTTGGAGGGGAAGTCCTGGCCACCAGGAGATGTTTGGTCAGAATGAGCATCATCAATAGAGTACAAAAGTCCGTAAGACTCTGTGTCAGAAGGAGACCAGTCCTCTGGGCGTGGGCTCCAAAGCAACAGTCGGTGTCTCACAGAGAGATGGGGGACAGAACCCTCGTGGTAGGAGCCAAACACAGCACCGAGGCATCTCTGGCGCCAGGAGTTCCCTGTGACACTGGCATTTAACATGCTAATCCTCACTTCCCCGACGAATCCTGGATTACTCACACTTCCTGGGGGTCTGAGGACAGGGTTTCACACCAAAGCTGTGGTTAAGCAAGACACGCGCCCTCCCTTTACAACCAGCACCAGCCACACGTACTCCTGTCCCCGTGCCTCATCCTCCCAACACCCCTGTCTTGTTATTTAGTGAAAGAATCTCAAGTAGAAAGAAAAAAAATGACATTTCTGTTAAAAAATACACACGTCAGTTCTCTCTGGCTCAGAGCATGGCCTCTGCCAGCAGGCTGAAGGCATGAAGGGCTCAGGGAAACGCAAGGGCAGATGGAAATAAATCAGCTTTGCTGCTGAAGCCGACGCATCGTCACAAGTGTGGCCTCGACAGTGCAGGGCAGGCGAGCCAGCGGCTCCTGGCGGGCAGCGGGCCGGGGTGTACGAGGACATCTACAGCCACCACCCAGCTCCCAGCAAATTCCTGTTCTCCAGGCAGCATTTGAACAACAAATACTTTCTAGGGAAAAGGAACTGTATAAATAAAACTAATCCTTCTATGCATTTTTATTTTAAAACAAAATAACTGGCATGTCAAAGAGCAGTTGCGTGGCAGGACACTTTAAGACTAAATCCAAGAGCTGAGTGAACTGAAATAAGGATGCGGCACAAACGGATCTTCTGGAGCCACCTGAGCTACAGAACACAGCAGGGGGCTCAACTACAGACCCCGCTCACACGGCACCGACCCTGTGGACCCTGCCACCTACCACTGCATGGAAATAAAGGCGGGGAAAAGCCCGATGACCATCTCTACGAGTCCAGGGCTCCCCGCTGAGCCCGGCACGTCCCCGGCCGGGGCAAGGGCAGCGAGCCGGAGCCCGCTCCCTCGCCGTCAGTTCACCCGGCAGGCTCGGATCATGAGCAGCTGGAGGAGGATGAAGACGGGCGACATGATGAGCCCGTACCAGAGCTCGCGGGTGTGCTCCACCAGCTTCTGGCACAGCAGCATCTCGAAGACGAACTTAAGGCTGAGGATGGTGAGGATCCAGAAGAGCCGCAGCACGGCCAAGCGCTTCTCGCCGTCCTGGAAGAGCCGCACCGAGACGATGGTGGTGAAGTAGGTGCTGAGGCCGTCGGCGGCGAAGAAAGGGACGAAAACCACCCACCAGGAGAGCGCCGAGGCCTCGCCGTCCACCTTCAGGACCAGCAGCACCGAGAAGACCAGCAGGGCCAGGCCGTGCAGGAAGATCTCGAAGGTGGCGAAGCCCAGCCACTGCACCAGCTCCCGCAGGNGTGGGTTCTATGGAGGAGCCGGGAACAGGGGGATGGAGGGGTGGGGGGTTCTGCCCCGTCCCCGAGCCCCTGTCCCCGGCCTTTGTCCCTTCTCCCGAGTGCGGCTGGGGGTTCGCGGGGCAGACGGGTTAAAGCTCGACCGGCGGTGACCAGGGCTGTGAAAATGAGTCCGAATGTGGATTTTAGACCCCGGAGTGTCCCCCCCCACCACCCACTTGACTTTCTTCTGGCAAAGGGGACGAGGAGCGTGGTGGTGGGGACACGCACAGAGCTACGGCGAGGGGGGTGTCACGGAGAAGGGGGCGTCACGGTGAGGGGAGTGTCGTGGAGGAGGAGATGTGACGGCGAGGGGGGTGTCACGACAAGGGCAGTGTCACAGCAAATAGGGTGTTGCTCCCTCAGCACTGCCCAGGGGTAAAAAGAGAGCCCGGAAGCCTTAAATCACCAACTATTCAGCCACCCGCTGCCTGCTGTTTGCAGTGTCAGCCCCACGAATGTCACCTGAAACCCACAGTGTGACACCCAGCCCAGCTCTGCCTCGCCTCAGCTCCCTTCGCCTCCTGGTGATGGCTCCACTTTAGTCTCTTGCAGATGTCGGAGCGGAAACTCCTCGTTCTTTTTGGCAGCCAAACTGGGACGGCTGAAGACACAGCCGAGAGAATTGGCAGAGAAGCCAAGCGACGGCACTTCCAGTGCAGAGTGGAGGCGCTGGACAGCTACGATGTGGTGAGTGGTGATGCAGAAAGGTGCTCCAGGCACTTCTGGTTCTTGCTCCATCTCTACCAAACCCATTTCTGGCACTCAGGCATCCTCCACCCTTGCCATGACCTGCTCTGTTTCACCAGACCCTGGCTCTGTGCCCTTCCTGAGGGCAGCTTGTGCTTAACTCAGCTAAAAAAGGTGTGAAAACTGAGCGATTACTCTAGGGACAGGGTCTGTGCTCAGTGACAGATGCTCAGCCGTACCCTGCGAGGAAAGGAGCGCCAAGGAGCCGAAGCTGCCGGCAGTGCCTGGGCAGCCTGTGCTGCTGCGGTGCCCACAGAGGAGGTCATGCCACGTGGGGCTGTGGGCGTTACTTCGAGTGTGATCTGCCTGGGGATGGGATGGGAGAGCCGGGACACACATTTGTAGGCTGCTGGCGTGAATGTGCCTTTCTGTGTTTGTGCCCACAGGCCAACCTCATCAATGAGCTGCTGGTGGTATTTGTCTGTTCAACCACTGGCCAGGGCGACCCACCCGACAACATGAAGGTAGGACCTGCTCCTGTCCGTGTTGCCTTTATATTCCTGATCCAGTGACTGAATTTCTCTCTGGAAGCATCTTGAGCATCAGGGGAGCTTTGGAGCAGCACCAGTCACGTCTCACGTTGCTGGTGGGACAGGGGCAGGGAGCTGGTCAGGTTTCAGCAGCGTAACAGCTGAGGGGGGCCCCATCATCTCAAGAGCCACAGGTTTGTGGAGGGCTTGCAGAGCATTGTCCTCCTGTCAGGCAGCAGTGGCGGCTGCTTTCAGGGGTCACCTCTGCAGATGGCCATGCTCCGTGCTCTGCTGGGACACAGCGGAGAGCAGGAGGGACCCGGTGGGTGGGCGAGCGGGGAGCTGGGGATGGGCAGGCAGGGAAGGTTTCCTTGTCAGCACCATGACTCTCCAGCCATGTCCTTCGTAGATGTTCTGGCGATTTCTGTTCCGGAAGAACCTGCCACCCAGTTCCCTCTGCCAGCTGGACTATGCTGTGCTGGGCCTTGGCGACTCCTCCTATCCCAAGTAAGCAGCTCTGCGGCTCTTCGCCAGCCCGTGACAGCTGCTTCTCACAGCCCTGGCTACAGGCGAGACCCGAGTGGCTGGAGAATGAAGGGGGTAAGGGGAGACAGACTCTGGAGCAGCAGCTCAGATAAAATGTAGTTCCTGCCAGCCTTAAAAGTCCATGTCCTGCCAACCCATGTCCCTCCTGACCACCAGGAACTGGGCTTCCGCCCGTTTCTTTCCTCCCAGTCTCTTCAAGCAGCTGCTTTGCTGCAGTGTCTAGGACATCGTTTCCCAGTCAGTTATCGCAACCATTCAGTTCTCTATCTGAGCTGCCTGTGCCACCACATTTTCAGAGAAGCCAGCCAACAAGAGACATGAAACAGAGACTTCTAGGTGGCAGTCAGCCCTGTTGGTCCCAGTTCTCCCCGAAAAGATTGTTCCCATGTGCCCAAAAGATCTGTAGTGGGAGGAAAGGGAGTGACGCTGAGCTCAGCGGGGCAGTGAGGGGCTAGATGGAGGGAAGTGTTTCTCTGCTCGGGGCAAAAGCTGCCCTGGAGGGAAGCTGGAGCATTTGGGAGCTGCACACAGCCGGTGCTGCCCAGCAAGTGGCAGCCAACGGCTTCTCCGAGCTGCCCCAGGATGGAGGCACAGGCTGGGCAGGGCACGGGGCTCGGCCTGCCCCTGTGCTGCTCCGGCTCAGGAAGCCAGCGCCTGCGTCCTGCTGGAGCTGCCCTGGCTCTGCAGCCCCGGCTGTTCTCTGCTCAGGTTTAATTTCGTTGCGAAGAAGCTGCACAAGCGGGTGCTACAGCTTGGGGGTAGCCCTCTGCTGCCTGTGGCCTTGGGAGACGACCAGCATGACTTGGGGTAAGAGCCTGGTGGAGGGGTAGGGGAGGAGCCTGGGGTGCCCTGTCTTTAGGCTGCGTGTGCTTCACCCGGCCCCGGGCACGGTGGTGGCTGCTCCCGCCACGGGGCTGCTCCCGTGCCTCAGCCTTGTCCAGCAGCCTCCGGTGAACTCCACGAATGTGCCGCTCTCTGCTCATAACTCCTGTGCCAAGACCTGGGTCACCTGCTTCTCCAGGGTGTCCCACAACCCTTGGCACGTGCTAACATCTCCTGGCTCTGTCCCAGTCCTGTTCAGAGCAGGGGACGGCTGTGTCACACGGCCACGTACCCGCGGGCACTGGGCTGTGCTGCTGTTCCCGCACGGGGCAGGGGCTGTGGGTGGCTCGGGGGTCGGTGACTGTCACCGGTTGTGCTCAGGGGGGCTGTTGACTCTCTTCAGTCAGTGGTCGGGCTGCAGAGGGCGAGTGAGTGCCTAGAGCGGCTGGGACACGTTTCCAGGCCTGAAGCTGGAAAGGACGGCACTGGAGCAACTGCACAGCAAAGTGGGCAGAGGTGCTTGTGCAGCCTTGGCCGGGTGCAGGGGCAGCAGCGCTTGAGCCTGAGGTGACCTTGCTGTGCTGCTGCAGCCCCAATTTCCCACTTGCAGGCCAGATGCAGTGGTTGATCCGTGGCTCGTGGCCTTATGGGACAAGATCCTTGCCTTGTATCCTCTCCCTCCTGGCCTTGAGATCATCAGCCCAGATGTCCGGTGAGTGCAGAGGGCGAGCAGGGACTGCTGGAGCTGACTGGTGGGAAGTGCCACCTGTCTTTGGCTGTTCACTGGGACGGAGACTCTGCTTTGACCAGGAGCCCTCCCCACCCACCTTCTGCTGTCTCAAGTGTCTCTTGGACTTTGGCCACAGGTGGCCCATCTCTCTCTGGATTGGGTGTCCCCTTGTCCCCTGGGGGTGCGTGTCAGCTGCCCTGGCAGGGTTCTGCCCATCTTGCTGTCCTGATGTGCCTCTGCCCTTGGCAGAAGAGCGTCCCTCTGTCTGCTCTGGAGACTGTGGGATCTCATTCTCCTGGCAGTCTGCACGACATTCCCTTCCCACAGGCCAGCTCCATGGCACAGGGATGATGGGTGGTGGGTATGGAGGGAGACTTCAGGCCTCTCCCTGCCTGCAGCTTCTAGCACTGCAGCAGCAGCAGAGGAGCTGCAGCACAGAGGTGACTGCACTGCACCACTCTCCTCCCCACAGCCTGCCCCCGAAATACACCCTGCACTACCTGCCTGAGGACTTCCCACACCCCGACAGTGTCCAGCTCCAGCCGACAGAAGCCAGGGCTGTCCCCTCCGAGCGGCACCCCTTCGCTGCCCGGCTGGTGTCCAATCGGCGGGTGACGGCAGAATCCCATTTCCAGGACGTCCGGCTCATCGAGTTCGATGTCGCAGGCTCGGGGATCACGTGAGTGCTTTCCTGACTCCGCTGAGCTTTGCCGTGTGGGATGGGGTGCCCTGTAGCCCGCCGGCCCCTTCCCTCCCCTTCTTCAGGAATACCTGAGGCTACAGCGTCATGGACATGGTCCCTGCTGTGCTGTCCGCCACCCAGGAACATAGGGCAGAGTCCCCTTTGTCTTGTCAGCTTGGAGAGCACAACGTGACCGTGACGCTGGAAGTCTGGCCGAGCTGTGGGCTCTCCCTGGTGCAGGATCTGGTTGGGCTGGCGGTGCTGTGCCCACGGGCCTGTCCTGTGGCTGCTCTCCACAGGTCCTGCTGCGTCCACAGGTTCAGCGCGGGGGACGTGGTGATGATCCAGCCCCAGAACTGCCCCGAGGATGTGCAGCAGTTCTGCCAGCTCCTGCGCCTGGACCCAGACAGGCGCTTTGTGCTGAAGCCCACGGAGCCCGGTAGGTCCTCCCTGCTGCTCCTTTCCCATTCCCTCTCTGCTGGGAGGGGGCAGCCCCTGGGCTGTAGTCCAGCCTGGAGCTCTGCTCTTCCTTTGCTGTCAACCTGGTTAACAGGAAGTTGGGAGTGGCAGATGGACACAGGACAGAGGGATTCTCTTCCCTCCCAGCGCTGTGCGCATGTGTGAGGGCCAGGGTGACTTTTGGGAGGGATCCAGCTGCATCCCTGCTGCACTAGCCTTGTGTCTCTGCAGCCCCCAGCCCAAGTCCCGAATCAGGAAGCCTGTGCTTCCCTGCCTGGGGAAGCCTGCCACACTGCCCACACCCCAGGGACCTACTGCAGGTGCTTCAACAGTCACAAACCAGGACTGACAGCTAGAGAAACCCTTTGGAGGCCCCTTGGTGGCTCTACAGTCTGTGTAGGAGTGCTGGATCCAACTCTGGAGTGCTTGGCACAGGAGAGACAAGGACCTGTTGGAGTGGGGCCAGAGGAGCCCCAGCAATGCTGGGAGGGCTGGAACCCTCTGCTGGGAGGCCAGGCTGGGAGAGTTGGGCTTGTTCAGCCTGCAGAAAAGGAGGCTCCAGGGAGACCTTCTTATGACCTTTCAGGGCTTCAAGGGACCTATCAGAAAGATAAGGACAGACTATTTATCAAGGCTTGTTGGGACAGGACAGGGGGTGGTGGTTTTAAACTAAAAGAGGGAGATTTAAATTAGGTAGAGGGAAGACATTTTTGATGCTGAGGGTGGTTAGACTCTTGCCTAGGTTGTCCAGAGAGGTGGCCGCTCCCCCATCCCTGGCACCATTCCAGGGGAGGTTGGATGGGGCTCTGAGCAACCTGCTCTGGTTGCAGGTGTCCCTGCTCCCTGCAGGGGGGTTAGACTAGGTGAGCGTTGAAAGGTCCCTTCCAACCCAAACCACTCTATGATTCAATGGTACTGGGAGAGTTTTCTCTCCAGTCCCCTGTGCGCCCCTTCCCCCCCAATCTTTTATGTGTCTGTCAGTGCTGAGATTTTTTTTCCTGGCAGGCAAACCCAAGAGAAATTTAGGCTGCTTCTCATACCCCTGGGAGAGGAGGAGGTGACAAGGACAGGCCTGACTCATATGATGCTGCTGGTTATTTCCGCTGCATCGCGTGCGGGAGGCGTTGTCCTAAAGCCCTTATGTTCAGTAAGGAGCAGCTCAACACCGCTGACTTTCTCTGTTACAAACTTGTGGGCTTGAAAAGCGAGCTGAGGAAAGCAGGAAGAAGTGGGGGCCCGTGGGGGGAGCAGCAATGGCAGTAGCTAAAGCTGACTCCACCAACACATTCATGCAGTGCGTGGGTTCCTGCCGGCAGCGGGGCCGCCCTTGTTCGGGTGCCAAGGAGCCCAGAGCTGCGGGGGCAGCCGGTCGGCAGCGCTCGGGCATCGGGCCCCGGTGCTGGCGCTGAGCCCCCCTCGCTGCCCTGCCTCGCAGGCGCGGCCCTCCCTGCCCTCTTGCCGCAGCCCTGCACCCTCCGGCACCTGGTCACCCACTACCTGGACATCTCCTGCGTGCCGCGGCGCTCCTTCTTCCAGCTCTTGTCCTACTTCTCTACGAGCGAGCTGGAGCGGGAGAAGCTGCAGGAGTTCAGCTCCGCACAGGGTCAGGAAGAGCTGTACAGCTACTGCAACCGACCCCGCAGGACCACTCTCGAGGTAAGGCTTGGGGCACGGCGGGCCCCATCTGTGAGGGCTGTGTTGTGGCTTGCAGCACCCAGGCAGATGATCAGCCATAATTTCTGGGCTGAGGGAATTTAATCTACTTCACCCACGTTCTGAAGCGTGCTTGGATTTCCACTGGTGGTTAAGACCAGATCAGTCCTCCCGGGCTCTGCAGTGGGCCCTGTGCTGCAGCCTGGGACTGAAGCGGGGCAGTGGGACAGGGCGGCTGGTGCTCAGAGGTAGCCAGTGTGGTGTGTTCGGTCGAGCGCAGCGCGGGACAGCACTGCGGGACAGCCCCTGATGCCCTGAGAAGCGGGCAGGCTGCCTTCTGGGGTGTTCCAGGGCTCACCTCGCCTTGGCTTTGCAGGCCCTGTGGGATTTCCCTCACACTACGTGCGCCATTCCACCCGATTACCTGCTGGACCTCATCCCTCGCATCCGACCCCGCGCCTTCTCCATCGCCTCCTCCATGCTGGTAATAGCTCAGACCTTTCCAGGCTCGTGTCAGGCTCTGAGCTGAGGCTCTGGCAGGACCAGTGCTGACTGCTGGTGCTGCAGACGTTCAGGCTGTGCTCCTGCACCCTCTGAGCACCCCCAGCCCAGCCGGATCCCCACTCTGCTGTCAGTGTGTGGCGGGTCTCTGTGCCGGGTGTTAACCCCAGGGCTGTGCCCGCCCACCACCCTGCAAGAGCTGGGACTGGCCCAGTGCCCTGCAGAGCTGGTGTCATTATGGTGGGGAGCGGTGGGAGGTGGTGCCAGGGAGCCTGGGAGCATCCCTGGGTGGTGTGGCCGTGGCAAGGGCGAGTGCTGCTCCTGCTGCTGCCGGGAGGTGGCAGTGGGACCTGGCCAGGCTGGCTTGGCAGATGTCAGCCCCAAGCACTGGTGGCATTTGTCCTCCGTGGGGGCCACTTGGCTTGGACAGTGTCTGGCAGTTGCTGGCTGTGCAGAGCATCCCACAGCATTACTTCTCTGGGAAGAACTCATCCCTGTCATAAAGGTTTTGGGCAAGGGTGTGCTCCATTCTGTGTCCGAGCAGGTGTTTCAGGCTAGGATGAGTCTTGCAGACCCCCTGACAAATCTGGGCACGGGCTTTGTTCCCAGAGGAGGCACTGGGCTCTTCCTGCAGAGCTGTGCTGGGTGCCTCCTCATTTCTCCTGGCTGCTGTCTGGACACAGGCTCACCCTGACCGGATCCAGATCCTCATGGCCGTAGTGCGGTACAAGACGCGGCTCAGCAAACCCCGCCGTGGCCTCTGCTCTACCTGGTTGGCTTCTCTCAACCCGGAGCAAGGTAATCTCTTGGACTCCATGAGAACCCTGTGCGCTGACCCCACGAGACCATGGTGGAGCTCTGTGCTGGAGCTGCGTCCACCCAGGCTGGAGCACACTGGCTTGGCCTGATGGGCTGAATGCACAGTAGTCATCCATCCTCACTGCTCCTATCCTCTTGAGAGCATGGCATGCTCTTCCAGCTTGCCCTAAGCTCTTGATTTTCTCCCAGCTGCTCAACATTCCTGCTCCCAGTGCCAGCGTGCCCGACTGTCCCTCAATGGGCTGCTCCTGGTGTCCTGGAGCTCTGACTGCTGGGCATGTCCAGCCCCATCACACCAGCTCTGAGAAGGAGGGTCCTTCCTTTAAGCCCATCCCTCTGGCCCTGTGAAGCCTGTGTATGCTGCTCATCTGCTCTAACCGCAAAACCCCTCTGGCTGGGTCCCCAGGAAAATGTGACAACCTCACGGGGTCCTGCTGCAGGGTGGTAGGAAATTGCTTCGTATGACTCCAGGGCAAGATTGAGTCTTCTCAGAGCACCTAGTAGGGATCTTCACCCCTCCTCTGACTCCCAGAGAAGGGAAGTTTGGCCCACCCTTACTTGACAGGCAGGCTGAGATCTCTGCTGACCTCCACCACTGCCTCCCTGGCATCAGCCCTGTGAGGAGAAGACTGTCCCACCACCCGTGTGCTGTGCGGCTCTTGCCTTGCTCTGGGCTTCACTCAGGTGCTTGCAGAGATGGTGCTGAGGCAGCTGAAGCACTTTTCATGCAGACACAGCATGCCCCTGGTCCCAGGGGGGCCTTGGTGCAGGGGGTGGTCTGCCGGGTGCCGTTCATATCTGGACACCGGGCTCACCCTCCACAGGGTGTCTCACGTCCAGGGGTGGTGGGAGGATGATGCTAGTGGGTCTTTTTGTTTGCAGGTGATGTCCAGGTGCCTCTTTGGGTGAAGAAAGGAGGACTGAAGTTCCCATCTGACCCTGACACCCCCGTGATCATGATTGGCCCCGGCACAGGGGTGGCACCTTTCCGAGCGGCGATACAGGAGCGGGTGGCACAGGGACGTAGAGGTGAGGGATGGTCATGGGAGGGACTGGAGAGGCCCCTTGCTGCAGACAGATCTGTGTTCAGCGTGTGGGAAGAAGGGGCTGGGGGCTGCCGAGGGTTTGAGCAGGCCCAGGCTTTGCTGTATCTGAGTGGGAGAAAACTAGGCTCTGGGGCAGATGAGGACCAGAGCCGGGTGTGTGCAGCCTGTGGTTATTCACAAGGCTGCAGGGCTGTGCTCCTCAGACCCAGGCAGGGCTCTGCAAGGGTCTCTTGGCTCTCTGTCAGTGGGGATGGGTTACTGAGCTCTGCTGCTGCTGCACAAGGAGTTGTGCCTCTGTCCTTGTCCCATCCTCATCCCCCTGGCTCGTCTGTGGGTCTCAGCAACAAGCTGAGGCTGGTGAAAGGGAAGAGGGGGTCTCTTCTTGCCCTACCTGCCCCCTACCTCCTGCTTTTCCAGCACACATGGGCCTCTGGTTGCCACAGGTGACTCGGCTTCATGCTCACACAGCTCCTGGCTCGTTCAGGCCAGGGCTGTCGGCAGGTGCAGCAGAGGTGAGAGCCTTGGGACAGGTCCTGTGAGCACCACTGATCCCCAGCACAGGGGCGTTGGTCCGCCCAGCATGGCCATTCTGCTCTCTGCAGGGAACTGCTTGTTCTTCGGCTGCCGCCAGAAATCCAAAGACTTCTACTGCCAGGCAGAGTGGGAAGAGCTGGTGGCAAAGGGCTTCCTGACCCTCTTCACGGCCTTCTCCAGGGACCAGGTTAGTTACCAGAGTAGGAGCAGGGTAGATACAAAAGCATCTCGGGCGGCACTGACAGGACTCTGCCTGTGTTTCTGGCCCCTGTACCTGTTGGCAGGGCCTGTGAAGGGCCTGGTGGGGTGGCACAGTGGTCACCTCGCTGCCTTGTGCCGCGCTGGCCGGGATCCCCTCCAGCACCACAGTGCAGCTGCCCAGCTGGGACGTGTCTGGCTGAGTTGAGCTGGAAAGGTTGCTGGGACAGGGCTGGCAAGCGCTGGAGTAGATAAGGTGCCAGTCAGCTTTGTTCGGCTGGACCACGTGAGTGATAAAAGGCTCCCCAGCCTCAGGGGGGTCACCAGGCAATAATCTTTCTCGATGGGTGCCAGCCTCCCCACCGTGTCCCTCCTGATTGCTGGCTAAAGCTGAGGCTCTTGGCCTCCACACCAGCTCTCCCCGGGCCTCAGCCATTCAGGAGAAAGCTCCCAGGGGTACAAGCACCCCCATGCAGCTCCACACTTCCCTTCCTCATTTCCCAGACAACGTCTTTGGCGGGCAGCTCTCAGCTCCTACCTGGGCAGCAGGGATTTTTACGTTGCTGGAGACGTTCTGTAAGCTGGGGCTGTGTTCTGCTGCCTTGCTCTGTCCTGGGATGGCACTTGGAAGCTGAGCCTGCCTTTGAAACAGATCTGATAAAAAAGGTCGGTGAGAATGGGTATTTCTGGGTAGCTCAGCTGCACCTGTCCTTTTCTCCTGGCTGTGTGCATACACTGACACAAAGCCAGCATCTTTTACGCAGTCACTTGTAAGGCGTGAGTTGACTGCTGCTGTGAAGGCTTTCCAAGGCTTTGATGAGCAGGAGCAGCACTGCAGAGGTTTGTTGGGTGACCCGGCTGCCTTTTTCCCAACGGCTCACACAGTGAAGGGGGGACCTACTGCCCCCCAAATCTGGAGAGCGGCCCCAGAGCCTCCTCCTGCCCTTACTGACTCTGGAGGGACAGGAGTGTGCCTCCCAGGTTCCCTCCTCTGCCTGCTCCGTGGGGTGAAGCAGTTTGTCACCGAGTTTCTGCCACCAAGTCCTTCCAGTGCCACGTGGGGAGGTGAGTGGGAGCGCAGCCGGGTGGGATGTGCCGTGCTGGGCCCTTGTCCCTGCGGCTCTGAGAGAGGTTAACTCATGAAAAACTTTGTTTTCAAAGAACCTGGCAGGAGCTGAGATGCACCACAGTTGAGCAGGATCTCCCTCTTTTCTCCATAAGGTCCCCTTTGCAGTGACCTTCTGTCCCTTCACGCCCGCCCCACAGTGCAGACCGGTTGATCCCAGCCTAATGCGGCTGCCACTAATTCTCAGCAGGATGCCGGGGTTTAGCTGAGACGTCGTGACCCAACTTGTCACTGGGGTGCTTTGGTTTCTAGGGAGCTGCAGGTCCTTACGTGACCCGCTCGGAGCCCCAGCCTCATTGGCAGAGTCTCTGTCAGCACTTAGCTGATTAGCGTTAATGACGCTGAAGCCGAGCTACCCCGGCTGGCAGTGCTGGTGCTTGTGCCGGGCGTGCTCCCCTCCCGCGCCGCAGGGAGCCCCGCTGGGGTGACCTGGTCTCCAGTGCAACGCAACCAGCGGAGCCGCGTGGGACCTGCTGACCGCGCGGTGACCGGCTCTGGTGGCAGCCGAGGCTGCTCGCTGCTCAGGCTTGTTCCCACGCGCGCCTCCGGACGCTGCAAGAGCCTTCTTGCCTTTGGGGCTGGGCGGAAGGGATCGGGATGTGAGGTGGAGGCTGCACCCACCTCTCGGCCTCGCCGCTCTGTGAAGCCCGGCGTGGTGGGACGCGCTGCGGAGGGCCTGGCCTCCGTCACAGTGTCACCTTTGTCACGGAGGAGCTGCCTGGGCCGGCACGTTGGCAATGGTGTTCCTCTTGGGCAGAAGCCAGGGCCGTAGGCAGCTGCTTGTCGATTAACCCTTTGGGAACTCTCCTCAGCTGGGTGATACTGTGCTGAAAGCCAGTCGGACCCAGTCACTAAGCACAGTGAAAGGGCAGGAGGTGGGACTGAGGCAGCCCCTTCAAGCTTCCTTCCCTTCCAAGCTGTTTCAGACCTCCAGCAGGTGACAGGGCTGGCACTGGCAGCCAGGGATGCAGGGAAGGGTCTCTGCTCTGCAGCAGCCTTGGCACAGGGAGGGGCACGGAGCCTCCTCTGCCCATGCCAGGACAGGAGAGGGCAGGAGAGTAGCCTTCGTGGGGACTCCCCAGCTCATGGCCCTGGCTGTTTGCTGGAGCTGGAGCAGGAGGGGCAGCCAAAGGATTTGGGGGGCTCCTTGAGGTGCATTTGCCACTAAAGCTCCTGCTGCTGCACCCGTCTCCCACCAGCCCATCCCAGTGCACTCGTGTGAGGTGTGGGGATCTCCTTCCCTGTGCGATAGTCGATCCAACCGCTTCTCCTCGTGCCTCCTGCTCTGGGGGAGCTGCGCTGCCCCAGGCTCTGGCCAGCAGTCCCCAGGGGTTGGGCAGGTGTGTTGGAGCTGGGGCTGGGACTGCTGGCGGGGCTGGTGGGCTCAGCACCATGTTTCCTTACAGGAGGAGAAGGTTTATGTTCAGCACCGCATCCAGGAGAAGCGAAGGCTGGTGTGGGAGCTGCTGAGCAGTAGGAGCGCTCACATCTACCTGGCTGGGTGAGTGAGAGGTCTCTGTGCGGGGACTGGGGGTGTGGGGCTGAACATCACTGCCTCTCCACCTCCCTGGAGGAATCCCCATAGAGAGACCAGTTCGTTCCTCTTCTCTGTACATCCTGCTCTACAAGCCCTGGGCTGAGAGGGCCATTTCTCACCTACCCTGTGCTCTGACTAGAAGAGGCAGAGCTGGAACCAGCTCCAGCCCACCTCATGTGCCCATCCCTCCCAAGTCCCAACTGCCTGCAGCTGTCACCAGTGTCACCTGCCAGCGGCTGCCTGGCCTCTGACCCATGGCAAATCCATACATGGGAGAGCCCCAGCCTCTTCTATGGTCTAGTGGTTAGGGATGCTGGGATGAGGGTTGGACTAGATGATCCTGGAGGTCCTTTCCAACTATAGTGATTCTATGATTCTATGATTCTAGCAGGGTTTGGTAAAACTGGAGAAAAAGGTTTATGCAGTTCGCTCTGATGAGCGGGAGGCTTTTAAAGCACAACACACCAGAGCTCCTCTGGTGCTGGGCTTGTGAGCAACGGCTTTTGGGACCTGGCTGGCTCTTTGCATCAGACACTGCCTTCCTGGGGTAGGGACGAGCCGCCTCGCAGCGCACCCTGCTCCCTTTGGCAGCACAGTCCTTCCCCAGCTAGTTACCTTGGGCTGGTTGGAAATTCTGATCTGTCGGCCAGAAAGTGGGGTCTGGGCCTTTGGAGGTGGAGCGTCTGCTGCTCCGTTGCGAGCTCTGTGACTCTTTTCCTGGGCAGAGCCCTTAACCTGCCTGCCCTTGTTGCTGCCTGTGTGGCAGGGAGGAGGCTGCTCACCCGCTGCCCAGGGCGAGCGTTGTGAAACGCTCTGGGTTCCCTGAGCTGGCAAGAGGCTGGCCACAGCGTTTGTCGTGCACCCCGTGACCCGGAGAGCGCCGTGCAAGCCTGTGCCTTGCTGTCGACAGGAGCAGCGATTGCAGGAGGCTATTTCCTGCCTGTCCCGCTTGAGAGCAGGAACTTCCCCAGTGCCTCGCAGGGCGAGACTGGCCTCGCTGCATTCCTGGGAGAAGGAGAGTTTTGTTTACGGCCCAGGAAACGGAGGCCAGGCCGCGAACTGCCCCTCGCTCGCTGCTGCCCGAGCGCTGCCGCCTGGGCTGCCGGCCTTATCCTGGCACAGCGCTTCCTGGGGCCCTCGCCCCAAACCGGTGGTTCCTACCCACACATCTGGGAGTTGGGTCTGGTTTCCTCCACTGAGCTGCACTTAGGACTTGGGGTTGTGCCTCCATCCACAGCCCAAATGCTGGGACTGCTGGGTGACCACAGAGCAGGGTGTCTTGATGCCTCTGTCCTCTTCTTCCATCCTCTTTGCTGCTTTCTGGTGCTGATGGAGACACCCTGGGGGCTGCCAAAAAAGGAACAGTGTCTTGGAAAGCACAAAGCCTGCACAATTCTCCCCATTGCAGGATTTTGCAGTGACCGTGAGGATGGTGTTTGGACATCGGCGTTGCTCTAAAACCCGTCTCACTGGGGTCTTCATCTGTGACACGAGGTGGCCCTCAGCCCTGATCAGGCAGGTGGGATCTGAGAGCCTCATCCTCCCTATACAAGCAGCAGCTGTCCTCTTTGCAGCGAGCCCTTCCCACCCATCCTGGACAGCCCCCACCATGTGTAAAGATGCCTGGGATCACAGTGGCCCTCTCTGGCCTGCAGGCTCCCAGCTGCTGCTGGCATCCCCAGCAGGAAGGTGCAGGTGGACTAGCCCGACAATGGCTTGGTTTTTCCCCTAAAAATAATATTCAGAGTTTCAGCCACGTGAGGAGAAAGATGGGGAAAGTGAATCCTGGGCTGTGTGTCCCTGAGCAGCAACCCCGGGCTGTGTAGCACGGTGTGTCTGCCATCCCGGGCCCTCGCTGGCTGGGTAGGGGCTGGGGCTTTATCTTCTCTATGTTGTACCCAGCTTATATCACCCAGGGACAAAAAGTTGAAAATGTCTCCTTTTCTCTGCAAAAAAATAGATATTTGACATGTTTTCCATCACAAGCCAGGGTACATTATCTTGCACTTGCATATCAGTGCCTGACTCAGAAACAATATGACTCTTCCAAAAAAAGAAGACCTCCTTTCTGTGTATTTTGGGATGTTAATCAGCTTCAAACGCAAGTCAGAATTCTGTCTTGTTCTTGGGAGACAGCAAGGACGTTGCCAGATGCTCGTGCCAATTGGAGCAGCCTGGGAAATTTTTGATTAGCTGCTTTTTGTCGCACAGTGAGTTCATCGAATGAAACTCTCCAGGAAAAAGCCTGAATTTCTGATTTCCCTTAAGAAATAATTGCGCTCGGAACTGTTGAGTCTTGTTCGAGTATTTTCTATGCAGGAGCTTGTGTTTTCTTCGCTGTTTCTTATTGCGGGGTTTGAACTGACTTTGGGCTACAAATGTCTCCATCAAAACAGTCATTTCGGGTTTCTTGAAGAGAGGCGGTGGCTGGGCTGAAGCGGCGGCTCCTTCACAGCAGTCGGCTTGCCCAGCTCAGGAGCAGCCGTGTTTTACACGGAATGTTCCCTGAGATGAAGGGACAGTTTCCTGCCCTCCTGCTGACAAATCTGGACTCGTGCATATTCCCCGTGTTCCTCTAATGAGGGCGATAGGGAACGGAACAATATGGGGGCCGGAGTGAAGGCTGCCAAGCTGTGCTGCTCCTCTGCCGCCAGCTGGGAACCGCGGCCGCGGCTTTGCCAACACCCGTGTGGGTGACGGTGCCGCTCTTGAGGGAGCGGTGTGAGCTGCCGCTCGAAGCCTCTCATTTATTCAGTGCCAGGCAGCCTGTGTCACGGGGCGAGGCCGGTTCCTCTGCCCTGGCGCGGTGGCAGCCTGTGCGGAGTGCTGGGAGTGGTGGGTTCAGCCACAGGCACCATTGCCCTGCTGACGGGCGGCCTTGCCGGAGCGCTGGGGCTGCAGATACACCTCTGGTTCTCTGCTCACCCTTCATCGCACCTCCTGCTCTCTCTTCCAGGAACGCCAAGCAGATGCCAGCAGCTGTGGCTGAAGCCCTGCAGTCGGTGTTGCAGCTGGAAGGGGGCCTGTCTCCTTCTGAAGCAGAGGAGCATTTAACAGCCCTGGAACGGTCCCAGCGCTTCCAGTCTGAGACCTGGTCGTAAGCCTGGCATGCTGCCTCCTCCTTCCGCACAAACTCTGTGTGAATAAAGGAGCCAGCACAGTGATCCGCCTCTGGCATCGTTCTTGGGCAGAGATGATCCCAGCCGGGACAGGGTCCTGGTGGAGGGGCTGGATCTACCCAACCAGCCCTTCCCTAATGGCCGCAGGGCCACGGCGGGCGGGAGGAACCCATCAGCTGGGGCTGTGGGTTCATGGTGGGTGAAGCCTGGCTGCCCTGCCCACAGCGGGAAGGCTCTGCAGGAGCTGCTGCTGGATGGCTCCTGCCAGGGTCCGGCTGCCATCCCATGGGCGCTGACTCCTGGGGTCCTTGTACTGGGTGAGCAGCACCCGTGGGCATCGCTGGAAACCACGGTGTTGGCGGCGGCCGTTGTTTGTGGTAGGACCTAGAGGAAGTGAGCTGGTGCAGGGGAGTCTCTCCACCCTGGCATTAGTCAGCAGCAGCAGCACTTGCTGCAGGAGGCTGCCTTGACAGACCTGTTCCCCCTGTCACTGTTGGAGGCCGACAAGGATGGGCACAAGATGGGACAGTCTCTGCTGCCTTGTTGGTCTTCCTGAGCCTGCTTCACGCCAAGGTCTGAGCTTCCCCGAGTGCCAGTTCCCATTGAGTTATGCCATTCCTTGAGCACCTGCTCTGCTGGACCAAGCCTCCACCCCCTCCTGGGAGCTGCTTCCAGCTGAGTCAGCAGCTTCCAGCCCTTCTCACAACAGCTCTCCTGGTCCTGCCGCTGCCCCAGTGGGGCCAGTGCCACCACCTTCCTCCTCCAGTTCAGCAAATTCGGTGTCACTGAGTAAATAGCAATTCGAGCCCAGGGCATGAATCAGCCTGGGACAGTCCGTGGGAGCAGGCTGGGGCAGGAAGGGACAGCGGTGCCATGCCATGCCTGTGACCCAGCCACCCTCCCACGCACTGACTTGCAGGGTCCTGATGAGCAAGCAGTGCCCTGGGGTCCTGCTCCAGCCACAGCACTGCAGGGAGTGGAACCGGATGCTTCTTGGGTCTCCCTATCCCACTGCCCGGCTGTGAGGAGCTGTGAGACCTGCAGCCCCAACCTGGGCCGGGTGTCCCCACACCCCGGGGACAGCCAGGGGCCAGCGCAGAGCTGTTGCGTGGCAGTCATCATGCTGCTGACACCATCCCGCTGGGGACTGGGGTGCTGTCTGGACTGCGTTCTTCCTTCCAAGTGCTGCAACCTGCTTGTGAGGCAGCACAGGGCCCATCCTGGTGTGCTGTACTGGGTGTGAGCTGGGGGCTGTACTGGGCAGCACAAGGCCCAGGGGGCTGTACTGGGCAGCACAAGGCCCGTCCTGGTGTGCTGTACTGGGCGTGAGCTGGGGGCTGTACTGGGCAGCACAAGGCCCAGGGGGCTGTACTGGGCAGCACAAGGCCCATCCTGGTGTGCTGTACTGGGCGTGAGCTGGGGGCTGTACTGGGCAGCACAAGGCCCAGGGGGCTGTACTGGGCAGCACAAGGCCCGTCCTGGTGTGCTGTACTGGGCGTGAGCTGGGGGCTGTACTGGGCAGCACAAGGCCCAGGGGGCTGTACTGGGCAGCACAAGGCCCATCCTGGTGTGCTGTACTGGGCGTGAGCTGGGGGCTGTACTGGGCAGCACAAGGCCCATGCCGCCCTACCCTGCGGGCACTGGTGTGGGGAGCAGTGGCCACAGCGGTGGCTCCGGTTTTGCAGGGCGAGGTGAAGAGGCGGCCGCGGGCCCAGCTCCTCCCCGACTCCCGCGGGTGCTGATTGGCGCGGCCATGGCCGCCTGCCCCGGGCCGCTGGCATTTGAGCCGCTTCCAGCAGCTGACAAACCAGACTGGTGAGAGC
>VWZK01012959.1:0-49270 GCA_013396935.1 Baryphthengus martii | reverse complement strand
ACTGACGGCTCATGTTGAGCTTCTCATCCGTCAGTACCCCCAAGTCCTTTTCTCCAGGGCTGCTCTCAAGCCAGTTACTGCCCACCCAGACTGTATTGGTGCTTGGGATTGCCCCAACCCAGATGCAGGACCTTGCACTTGGTATTGTTGAACTTCTTGAAGTTAGCATGGGCCCACCTCCCCAGTTTGTCACGGTGCGTCTGGATGGCATCCCTTCCCTCTAGCATGTCAGCTGCCCCACACAGCTTGATGTCGTTGGCAAACTTGCTGAGGGTGCTCTTGATGCCACTGTCCATGTCACTGACAAAGATGTTAAACAAGACTGGTCCCAGTACTGACCCTTGAGGGACTCCACTTGTCACTGACCTCCACTTGGATGTGGACCCATTGACAGCCAGTCTTTGGGTGCAGCCCTCAAGCCAGTTCTTTATCCACTGAGTGGTCCATCCATCAAACCCATCCTTTACCAACTTGGAGACTAGGATGTCATGCGGGACAACGTCAAAGGCTTTGCTCAGGTCCAGGTAAATGACGTCAGTTGCTTTTCCCTTGTCCATTGATGTTGTAACATCTTCATAGAAGGACACCAGGTTTGTTAGGCACGATTTGCCCTCGGTGAAGCCATATTGATTGTACCCAAACACTTCTTTGTTATTCTTCTGCCTCAGCAGTGCCTCCAGGAGGATCTGCTCCATGATCTTACCAGGCACAGAGGTGAGACTGACTGGTCTATAGTTCCCTGGTTNGTCTATAGTTCCCTGGTTCATCCTTCTTTCCCTTTTTGAAAATGGGGATTGTGTTTCCCCTTTTCCAGTCAGTGGGGACTTCACCGGACCGCCATGACTTTTGGAATATAATAGAGAGCTGTTTAGCAACCTCATCCACCAGTTCCCTCAGTACCCGTGGGTGTATCCCATTGGGTCCCATGGACTTGTTCTTCAGATGGTCATGAACTTGATCTTTACTTACAATGGGCAGTTGAACTCCAGCCCCTGCTGTGGCTGGAGTCCTTGCTAATGAAGACTGAGGCAAAGAAGTCATTGAGAACCTCAGCCTTCTCAGTATCACTTGTCGCCAGTTCTCCTGTTTCCTTTCTGAGGGGACCTACACCTTCTGTAGTCTTCCTTTTGTCATCAATGTACCTATTGAAATTTTTGCTTGATCTCCCTGGCTAGATTTAATTCTAAATGAGCTTAAGCCTTCCTAACCAGGGCTCTTGCTGCTCTGACAACTTCCTTATATGCCCCCATTCTATCTGTCCTTTCTTCCACTCCTTGTAAAGTTTCTTTTTGTGTGACAGTGTGTCCAGGAGCTCCTTGCTCATCCAGTCAGGTCTCCTAGCATTCTTTCCTGCCTTCCTCTTTGTCAGTATACTTTGCTCCTGGACACAGAGAAGGTGATCCTTGAATGCTGACCAGATGTCCTGGGCCCCCCATCCCTCTAGGGCTTTGTCCCACGGTACTTTGGCCATCGTTGCATATAAGGAAAACATTACACATTAGATGACTTTTGTGCCCTTTCCTGCAGAACCTCTAGTGGAACCTTTCCTGCCTGTATTATATCCTGAGCTTTCTTCACATGAAGTTCTGCATGATGTCTGCTTTTGCATGTCTCTGACTTCCTGTGGGCTGCTGTGTGATTGCAGAACTGTGATTCCCCTTTTTGTACCGATATTTGTGTATCATGCATTCACATGCACTGTTGTATAATAAAACTGAACAGATCAGCAGCAGTGGAGTTTACACATATGAATATAAAAAAGTTGAGTCTCTTTTTCCTATCTTCTCCCATTCCAGTTAGCCTGAGTTCTGTTGTACAAAGTTTTTCTATCAATCATTGATATTTTTCTGCTTCTGTTGCTGGTCCGTGGGAGTTATACAAAGATCCAGGTTACCTGCAGACTAAATTTCAAGTGTCATTGCATTTAGAAGGCTGCAGACTGCATCTGCAAATATACTATTTCACTAAAGGTTTGTCCTAGTTTCATTATTCCTACATTTCTGTTGCTACATCTCTGTTGTAATCCTATGATCTCTTAAACTTTGGTTGGTTAAAATTTAACAAAGCCAAAATTCATCTTTTATTCATCTTTTTGTGGATCATAAAATCAATGCCATAATTCAACATGGGTCGGGACAGAATTTGTTTAGCTGAAGTCCAAGCAAAACTGAGTGTCAGCTGCAAGTAAGTCTGCCCCAAAGGAAAAAATATATGCATTTTAAAAAACAAAGTCAGGATGAGTACTCAAAAACTTCACTCACGTACAGCACTCCACTGAGTGTACACAAATACCAGAAAGTGTCAGACATTCATTGCCACTTAGTTGAAGATTAATTTATCTTTAATGGGGTGTCCTGCTTGTTCTAAGGCCACTGACACCTGTACGTTGTATTACACAGAGCAGAACATGGGTGTTTTGATTTATTTATTGTGGCTAAATATTGTCAGTCAGCTGGGGAAAAAAAAAAAAAAAGAAAAAAAAAAAAGAAAAGTAATTTTTGTATGCTTAACTAATTTGTAACATTGATTGATAGCCAAGCAGCCAGGAGCTCCTAAATGTGAAAATATATGTCTCAGTGGAGTTTTAACCTGTAAATAAAGTGAAAAGCAATTAATGAATTAAATTTGTATTCTGTCCTGAGAGAGTAGATCAGGTTTGTTAAATTCTGTGTGTATACTCTTGTTCAATTACAAATCAAAACAGGCTAATTTACCTTTCTTAAAAATTTATTTTTCCCTAGGTTTTGTATTATATTTTGAAAAAAAAAAAAATCCAAACCCCAAGTAGTTTAAATAATATTGAAGGGCATTTATATGGTGTCATATAGGCTTGAGAAGCCTTCCACAGTCGCTGGCACTAATCAGGCCATTGGCTTGGAGTTGGACACGATAAAGAGGTGGGCTGAATCAGCAGCAAGATGTTCATCGTGGGCTGAGCATCCCTACTCTCTGCATGCTGCAGCAGATGATGGAGGCGTGGCCCTTGCCCTCCTCAGAGTCTCCTGGATCAGCCACCAGGGATGCAGGAGATGATTTCCTTCATGACATAATCACTAATGGCTGATGTTTCTGTTAGGATGTAGGATTAAAGGCTCGTTTGCTCAGGCGTGGAGGAGCAGAGTGCCAATCAAATCACTCAGTCAGAGACATAAACCTCTGCTCTGGCCACCCTAGGGCATCCTAGGAGGGCATCAGCCCCATGGACTAGGGGTAACATCACCACTGTGAGTCAGTGGGAGAGCCTACAGGATGAGAGGTCACTGCCAAGGGGTATGGGCTTGTTCTGGGGTGCTTTGGAAGATTGCACAAGACTCATTATGTGATGTTGAGGGATGAATCAAAGGTGGGGAAAGGGAAGGATAGGAAAAATTAGCTGTGGGGAAATAGAGGGACACGAAGTAAAAAGGGACAGTTGATTGTGAACAGCTGTCAGGTCAGTACACTTTGGGCATGCTCTGCGCCTGGTGCCTGCAGTGAGCTCTGGCTTCTCTTTAAACTCAATTTTTACCTGTTTTTCTGGTAAAAAAGGGCTCTGTGTGCATCTGCATGTGTGTTTGTGTGCATGGGGGGCTGAATGCAGCCACTGGAGCAGGACGAGAGGTCGCAGGGATCTTGCACCAGAACCTGGTGTAACTGGGGAGCGTACACATTGCGGGAGTGCCTGGGACAGCCTGTGATTGTATGCAAGTGTGTCTCTGAGAGAGAAAGCTGGAGGATCTGTCTGCTAGAGGGACCAGGGGTTCCTGGCCAAGTGCCAAGGAGACCGTGGGGCCTGGGGGTTGAATAAGAGACCCCTTTTTGTGTATGCGTCTGTGTTCTGTGTGCTTCTTGGTGGAAGCAGTGGGTGAGGTGCCAGGACAGCTGCTGGATGATCCATGTGTGTAAGCCTGGTTATACACTCTGTGTGTGTGGGTGTGGGTGTGAGGGTCTGCACTAGCAGATGGAGTGGGGCTGGCATGATCAGATGCCAGCAAATGGGAAGACTGAGATACTGGGGCAGATACTGGGCAAACTGAGTGCCTGAGCCCAGTTGCTGGAGGATCCACATTGTGGATGTGGGCTGTATGTGTGTGTTTATGTATGTGTGCCTGTGGGGAATACATGCTCAGCCATGCTACTGGTTGAAGCTGAACACTTAGAGCTGCAATAGCCTATCCACTGTTGGGGTCTTGAATTCGGAAACCCCTAGAAGTATCGCTAGGCATGCAGAGTCTCAAATGAGAAACAGCAATTCCAAACCCAGCTTCAGAAAGGGACAGGGCGTTCTGAGTACATCAACCAAATACTTTTCGCTATGAAATAACAGAGACTTCTTCAGGCTGAGCAATTAACTATACCTAGTGAGCCTAGAGGTCTGTGAAGCAAACCTTAGGGGCATATCTTCAACCCAGCTGAAGTTCTACTGCTTACCTTATCTATTTTAAAAAAAATCAGTATTTTTGTCAAGGGAAGGCCAGAAGCTATGGGATAAAATTAAATAGGATATCTTCTTTTCCAATACTTTCTCCACTAGCAAGGGCACCTTCCTTGAAATCCTGTTTGCTCACCAGCAACAAGATAGGAACTCCATTCTCCAGTAGATTATTCCAAATCCTTATGTTCTTTGGGGAAACAAGGAATTGTTATGGACTAGTGAGACATCCTTACTTGACTGTAGATTTCCAATCTATAGTGAATTTGTAAAGACTAAATCAAGGCAAAACTAAAAACTAACTAAATTAAAAGAAAATGAGAAAAGTAGAAATTCCACTAAAATTTTATTGTACGTACATTGCATGAATATCCAGTTCTTTTAGCTCTGCTGAGAAACAAGTTCCAAAAAAACCCTTTACTTCATGGCATAAAATCTTTGTATGTGGTTACAAATACAGGAACTTCAGTGACCCAGTCACTGGGATAGTTCATTTAGGAGAACTAAAGCAACTGGAACTTCAAGTTTAGAGCTAGTCCTTGTGCTGGTTCTTCTTTACCCTTTTCAACAGCTGGCTGCCTCAATAAGACATTGAAGACATTACAGATCATTAGGGAATTCTCTGTCATTTCCTCTTTCTTCAGCCACACTCTGAGTGATCTTGTAAGCAGGCTTAGTCCAATGAAGTATCGGAATATGTTAAATGATTTTCCAACACTCATGAAAACAGGCTACAGGTCGTATAAACATGGCCTAACATGGTAGAAAATATGTCTTCCATTGTTTAGTAGACTCAGACAACTTATTTTTCCATGATAAAAAAATAAAAGCATAGGTGTTGAAGAAGTATGGCATATACTTCCACGTTCCTTTGTGCACAAGGTACATGTGTGCAGAACAAAAGCAGAATTACCAAGACTTTTGGTGAAGATGTGACAATGCCGACTAATACTGCCTTCCCTGGGAACTCACTAGTATCACCTTACACAGTGCTATGTTAGTCATTCCCTACCCAGAGTCTGGGACTTGACTGCATTTTGTGAGTTTTCATGGCAGTCATAATACCTCTTTGGAATGCATTTTTAAATATTGATGACTGCAGTACTCTCATATTTCATTTTAGTCATCACTTGAATTCCAATAGCTTCAAGTTAGTATTGTCTTGAATATGGTTAAGAAGTCCAAGATACAAATAATTTAATTTTCTTTTTAATGTTGTATTGTCATTGTCTTTGCAGCATCTTAACATTGTGAGAGTGGAGTATTTTACATGTCTTACCGTAACTGTTAAGCCACCTTGAAAATAATATAATTTTTTTTTTTCATTTTTCTCATTTGTTATGTATCGCTATAACTGATCTCAGCATGTTAATGGAGAATTGCTTCCTGCTATTCAAAAAAAGACAAACATAAGTTGTTCATTCCTTCTCACAGGTCCTCTATGATTTAATTACATTGAGGATAAATGTGCATTTCAGCAATATCATGTAGATTTCTCAAAACATAATTTATTATACTTTTAAACAAATCTGAATCTTTACAGTAACATGTATTCTTTAAAAGTTTAAGCAATAGTTATTACGTATAAACCATCAAATCCCATGAGAGGCACCATACGTTTTTCAAGTTTTGTTGAAGCTACAGAAATAACAGCCTTTTTCCTATCTATATAGATGCAATCTGTTTGTTTTCTCTACATTGTATACAGAAGATAATGCAAACCGGTTGCCTGAAAAATTTGTGTCAATTAGTCAAACTGCTATCGAGGAGAGATCCATACAAATGGTATAATGGAAGCTGAAAGTAAAATTTCTTTTATTGCACTATGAAAGAGGCAGACCAGCACTTTATCTGTGAAGATTTTGATTTGTGATGTGCAAGTAGGTTGTAAAGGCTATATGTGGAGACAAAAGCACATTGAAAGGGTTTCTTTTTACTTTTTCAAAGGAACTTCACGTAACAATTCCATGCACTGCACTGCTTCTGTAGATGTAGGAAAATCAAGAATTCAAGGCATTCCCATATGGTACAAGGAAACATACATTCTTACTACTTTGTGCCTTGCCAAGGCAATTACACACCATGAATTGAGTTTCAAGGTTGGTCACCTCCTGTAATTCTACTAGAAATGTTGGGATATTTGTCATCTATTTTTTAAACCTAACTCCTACAGTCTAATAATTATATGAGAATCTCTCTTTTTATTTTGAAACATATGGCTTTTAGCTCACCAGACTGTAGCAAAAAGTCTGAGCAGTCAATCTCATTTCGGAACAGCAAATATTCAAGGAAAAGAGTCCAAACTTACCAGTAGATCTGCCTTCACATGCTGTGATTTGGGGGACAAAGTTTTCTTATTTTGAAAAAAAATGACATGGTTTAATTTGGTTCACAACAGTGAGTTTTACATACATAAGGGACCCCACAGAATATTTGCATCGGCAAACGTTCACTAAGGCAGTCACTTTGTGACTGTAGTAGGTCAAAGTAAACCATGAAATATGCGTCTCATGGCTCTGTCATTTGCTTCTTGAAAATGCTTACTCTTCACAGAGTGGCGGGTAACTACAGAGCCCAGGCAAGCAGTCCAGAGGTGGTTAAAGTGTTCACTCATTCAGAGAAGACTGAACACATGTAGCAGAAATGATTTATTAGATCACTTAAAGAATCACTGGTAAAGGTATTAGCAGAAGTGATTTTAATGTGAATTTGTAAACGTGCAGCTTAACGAAGTTTGATGGCAAGGTTCACTATTACTTACTACATGGAAGAAACATACAAGGGAAGACAGAGTTAAAATCAATTTAGAATGGGTTACACAGAGATTGCAGATGCAAAACTGTAGGGAGACCCTCCCATTGAGTCACAAGGTTCTGAATGGACCCTTAAGTTCTAAACTCCTTCTCAGAGAGGAGCCTAGATGCGACGGGATTCAGACTTAGTCCCAGACTTGGTCAACAGTTTATGTTCAATGAAATTAATATAAAGAGTAAGAAAACACTTCTGTTGAGTTACTGCACCAGTTTGTCGGGGAATGAGAGATTATCGATCTTGCACAATTTTGAGATAACTGCAATATAAGATTTATTAGCATTATTATGGTAAATCACAGGATTACATTATACAATTTTTAACAATACTTAATCAGCAGTCTATTATCAGAGTGTTTTAATAAAATTTGCTATAATCAACACTACAAAAATTCCTAAATAGAATCACACACACAAACACACACATACAGATATAGATGTTAGCCTATGATCGAGATTTTTCTATTTGCCAATTGTAGTAAATTATTAGCACCACATGATCTTTGAAACCTTGCAAAATCTAACTGTAGTGAATAGCATACTATTCTCCTTCATCAGCATTTGTCAGCAGATGATCTTTGACCTCTTCTTCTTCATCGGCATAAATCAGCCAATGATCTTGGAAATCCTCACGAAGTCTACCCTGAGAGGCATCCCAGCTCGGGGGAGATACTGATCACAGCCTGCCGCAATCCCAGAGAGCTCAAAGGATCTCAATTAGGATCGCTATTTATGGGATCACAAAATGATTGACTTTGGTCAGTATATTTCCATTCTGGCCACAATTCTTGTCAGGTAATTCTGGCACTTTCCAGTGCAGGCCACAATTCAGGCAGCAGGAGTTGCAAGTACAGTCAGGGAGTGCTTAATTGTCCTAACTCACTGCACCATAGCCAGGACAAGAAAATACCAGACTGTTCCAACTTGTTGCACTTGTCAAAAGAAGAACACAATGGTGGCTGGTCCTGACATTGCAAAGTGTCTCAGGGAGCCTGCGCCACCACAACATGACAGTTACCTTTGTCTAAAAGGATGGAAATAAACAATTTGTTTATCCGTGGGACATAGAATTAATGGCCTCAATTTTTTTTAAAAGAGGTGCATTTGTCTGGTAGGCAGATATTATATAAAGAAATGGATGCAGCACCTTATATTGCTGTCTCAATTTGTTTTCACCTCTCTTATAGGGAATATTGCCTCACATCAGAGCAGGCAGACTGGAAGCGTTAAACCTCCTCAGATCCCTTGATGTCTAACAGCTTGGTTCAAACTACCTCCTACAACAGCCCAACTTCATCAGTTTTTTAGGAGGCATTTAATCCAGTTAGACTCTTTCCTCTGATGCAGTTGTACTGGCAGATAAATCCTGGAAGATTTAGTTGTCCCCAAGAGTCTGTTCTGTTGTTGGAAATGTACCAGCCCCATAAAAAGGCATTATTGGACTTTCTGCTTTAACCTCCCAGTTCCCAACTGTGTCCAATCTCCCAGACTGGGGATTTTGTTTGCACATTTTCAGCACAGTGCTGCAGCACCTTTGCAGCTCTGTGACACCTATAGCACATACAAATGCCATTAAATCTCCTCATCCGGTGATTGGCTATGCCTGGAATGGGACGGTTGTGGAATAGGAGAGAGTTCATTGCTCTCTATTGCTCCTGAGCCTTGTAACTTTTCTGGGGGTTTCACACTAGAAGGGACCCAAGGAATGTCCTGCAGATAGCACATACCACAGTGCATCCTGAGCATTGTATACCTTGGTTTTCTAGATCCGTCATGTCCTTTCATTCATGCCTTGTAACACATGGAAAACAAGGAAAACTGAGAGCTGGTAAGCATTTCACAGCCTTATCCTTAAAACTGAGACACAAAGACATACTGTCTCAACCCCCCTTCTCCATACATAAGATTTCCCTTCAGTACTGCTGTGAAAAAAATACATATAAAACTATCAAAAGACAGCATTTTATTCTATCTTCTTAGGCAGTCTTCAGAAATCAGAATACACTGATTTTTTTAAAAACTTGAAAGTGACTCAAATTCAAGACATATGTAAAAACAAGAAATATAAAAGTATTGCCTTCATTAAAACGTGTCTGGTTTTCAGCAACGGTACTTTTTTTTTTTTTTTGTAATGTATCTTTTTAATGTATTTGCATGGTGCTTCCCAACAAATGGCCCTTTCCCAATTCGAACTGGAATGTTGTGTGTGTTGGGGAAGGGAATCAATGATTTGATTAAAATTTTAATTATTTTAGAAATCATTGTTTTTGTACAAGCTTCCGCATGTCCCACCCTTGGGCATTATTTGTTCCTCTTTAAAAGTACCCTGCAAATGCAGCTTTGGGGATTCATTATATTTTTATGCCAGCTCTTTAAGCAACTCTGCAATTATTACATTTTGGTGTGTGAGTGATTCAGTATTATCTCTTAAGCTTTTATGATCTTGTTCCCTAATCAGCACTTTTGTGTAACAAGCTAAAGAAATTTGAAATATGATTAGAAAAATGTGACTACATTATCTAAAACTTATACACACTTTTGTATTGCTTCAGCTTTTTGAGCCCAGAGGGAACTGACGGCGATTAGGATCTATTTCTAGTGAAGGTACAGTTGGGAATAAGGGTGGTTTGAATAAGTGAATCAACCTTATTATGACAGAAGCTCGAATAGAGATGTGCATTAGAGTATATTGGATTCCGCTTTTGAAGCCACAGGAAACCATTGCATAAGTACTCACATTTCTGCCTGGACTAAGCAAATAGAGTAGTACAAATAAAACAAAAAATATCTGAAAGCCAGAAGTCATTTCCACCCCTGTTTTTACTGTAATACCTTACAGACAGTGTCACGCAGTCAAAACAATGATTTTTTTTCTCTGTGATTGTAATCAAGATTGATATAAAACTTTGGCAACATAGTTATTCTCTCGTAAACATCCAAACCCTCTCATTTAAAAATAGTGTCTTTTTGCGAAGCATTCAAAAAATACAATTCTTCTTATTGTGGACTAAAGTGAAAAAAAAACAAAACACAAAAGAAAGAAGATGCGATTTTTACTCTTCCTGTTTTTCTGTTACAAGCAGGCCAGGCCCCAGGGGAACACAAACAGTACCATATTCACATGTTTACATAACACAGTTCACGTTTTTAAAATGCTGAAATTATTTTAGCTGGCATAAATTAACTTCAGCATGGATGAGTGGGAGCAGGGAAAAAAAGAAAAAAAAATAGTCAGTGGAAGTAGGATTCCTAAAGAGTACAGTGAGAAAGGCTATTGGGCTTAATGATAGAGTAAAATAGCCTGGATAACAGTGAGGATGGCCTGGCATGGACATTAAGCCAGAAATGGGAGGGCTGTGAAGAAAAAGAGGTATGTGATTTATAACAGTACAAGACTGATCAAACCGGGTCAGGCCACAGGTCCACCTAACTTTCTGGCCTGAGAGTGTCTAATATTGTGTCTAAGAAAATGATAAAATAATGAAGACAAGAAAAGAAAAATCTCCCTGTTGGCACACCTTGCCAGTTTCCAGCAGTCAACATTTCATCGCTGATATAACTTTATCATGATGTTTAATAGCTACATAGATATATAGTAATGTAAATTACATATATCTATCTTCCATGTAACTCCAAAAACTCTTTGCAAAATTAATTATCCTTTTGGCTCTCACAACATCCCAGAAGAACAAGTTTCACAATATATTTATTATCTCATTTTCTATGCTGCAAAGTATTTCCTTAACTTCCATCATATTCCTCCTATATAACCTCTTTCCTGAACTGAAGAGGTATCACCTGCTGAATCTATTATTTTGTGGAAGACATTTGTAACTCCACTCACACATCTCTGTTCCATTCTTAGATCTGTCATATTCATCCACAGTTACAAGAACCAGAACTGAAGAATTGAGAAGGCATCTGTCCTGTGGTGCAGTAGCACCTTGACGATTTCTGTTTTCCAAAGAGGTTGCCAGCTAGGATCGGGGAAATGAAAGATCAGTGTGTAGATATTTGAGGAAATGACAGCTGAAGAAGAGGGAGGGATAAGTAAACAGATGTGGCGTGTGGTATAGAATGACAAGGAAAATCAGAGATTCTTCTCCATGTTCAGTTACAAAAAAAAAAGTAAAAAATTTCATCATATCCAAAAATATAAATTAACAAATCATATTATTAACTTTTGCTCTGTGTAGCACTGGTATTTTAAAATTATTTCTAACTCAGATATTTATTTCTAGTCAGGGTAACCAGAGAGATGTGTGGAGGATTGTGAGAGGTCTTGTGTGAAAGGAAATAAGAACAGTGATACTGTGAAACAGTGAACAGAGGGGATTCTTCTAATGAGAAAAAAAATCCCCATACAGTTTTATTAAATACAGTCTGAAAGCTGATGTTAATTCCTACCAGTGGTAGGAAGCTAAACTTGTTACCTACCTGCACGGACATGTACGCAACAGGTGTATAAGACACAGACTGAAATCCAGCTCAGGGAGACAATAACCCAGTGATGAACTGACACTGTAGCCAATTTGTAGCCTATGTCAAATTAAGGAAGTCTCTCATTCCTAATTGACAGGTGCCTCAACCTAACATTTCTTTATTATACATAAGGCAGCTGCTAACTGGCATGTGATGAGGTACTGGTTTCTGTAACCAGGGTGTAAATTCATAGACATGCAGGGATGATATTTAATTTTGGCAGCCATTGTATGGGAAGGATTCAAGTTGACCCAATCTTTACTATGTTCACCAAAAAAGCAAAGCGGCTAACAGGGGCTTTGTGAAAACTAGCATTGCATTGTCACATAATGTAGATTGAGTTTTATCGCAGGAGAGAAAGTTTCACAGTATTAGTATCACTATTTTCTCATTCTTCTCCTAAAAGGAAAAATATACAAATATGAACAATTATAAACACATTTTTCAAGAAACTTAACACATTTTTATTAATCCATTTTAAAAATGGATCTCTGTGCATACTGTGTAATTATTAATATCATACATTGCATAAAGTCATGGCCAATTGGTCTGCATTATGAGTCTTGCTCCTTTGGCAACATCTAGATGAACCCCTTCAATTTCTAGTAAACATGACTCAAGCATATTGTAGGTGCAGTAAAATGATACTCTACTGGAATACAAGCTATGGCTTTTGATACCGTGGATACATACTGTACCATGTATATAACCTTCCTTTATACTTTAATTCTTCAGTAATATACGACATTTTGATTGGCTTATCTGTGCACATCAGGTCACCGGTTTTACCACACATATTCAAAGAAGAAGAGTCATGAATATTTCATATTCCTGTGAAGCACCTTTTCCACAATATCTAATGACTTTTTTTTTTCTTTTTTCTTCTTCTTCTTTTCCTTTGTAATGGAAAGACAGCCATGTGAAGTATACTCCTAATTCTACCAGCCTGAATAACCTTATATATACCATTACCTGTATCCTACAGGTACTTATATGATTTCTGAAGAGTTTTCCTATCGGAACTGTGTTAGAGCACTCAAAAATTACACAGTTAGGAAGTTAGGGCTACTTTAGGCAACTCATTTGTTCTCTGAACATTCTTATGTCCACATGTGCACAAATCCTGTTGTTTTTTTTCTGGGCTACCACTGTGAAGTGCTATCTCTGTACAAAGGCCTTATATATAAAATTATGTGACTTTGCTCTCCTAAGGCTGCCTGTGGTAATGGGATTAGCTGAGAACCATTTTGCTATCTGTATTTTTCATGGCCCATCTACCCTTTTCTTTCCTAGGTCATTTTATTTTTATTTTTCTTTATTTCATTCCTGCCTCCTTCCACTCTCAGGATATCTGTATTTCCCTAAGTATTCCTAACACTTGCCTCAAAGTGCTTATTAAATTCATAAAGGAAGGAAATATAGTTATATAAGAATATGTGAACATCATAAAAGAAGCAGCTGTTTTAAAATGTATCTCATAAGTGCAGCTCTAGTGAGACAGGGAGGAAGGAAGAATAAGAGGAATCAGTGTATCAACCCTGGGGAAAAAGTGGACTAAATTAAAAAGGCAATTAAGAAATACTGAACCTCTGTGGTGTCAATGAACTTCTCTGGTAAATAAAAGTGTGACAAAGAAGAACATACTCATGCCTATTGTTTTAGAACAATGAAGTGTGTCCTGCTTGTAACACTGCTATTTTAAGCATATCTCATAGTGTTTCCACTATTGTGTGTGAGCTGAGCAAACACAGACGATCGACAGGGCGTTTTTGGCAGAAGGACAAAGGACACTTTGCTTCAGCTAGCAACAAATTGCTTTCATTAAGAACAAATGGTCTTGGAGCGTTTTTCTGATGTATGGTCTCAACGAGATGTCAAGCACAAATGGTAACCCAATGTTTTTCTCTGAACAATGGGGTAAAACCTAGAGGGAGGCAAGTATAGTTCACTTGCAATGGTTTGTATGTAGCTCACTTGAGGACACGTTTAGTCTTTTTGTGGATGGGCGAAAGAACTTGCAGGCTTCGTCCTGTAAATAAGTAAGATTAGACTGCAACTCTCAACTTTTACAGTAACTGAATTGGATATGAATTAAGGCGGACCATTTTAATAGTAACATCATTAGAATGGCGATTTGCTCAGGATACACCATTTAGCAGTATCCTGATTCCCTCTCGTAATGTGCTTTAAATGATGCCTTTAGTGATATTATAGAGATGTTGTACAGCAGCACTTGGCTGTCCTGAGGCAAAATGTCTGTCAGCATTCCTGGTGAATCTATTATTTTCTAAAGTGGATACTATAGCTTAATATTCTTTTACAATACGCTGCCTTCGCCTCCTCATGAGGGAAGCATTCGGCTAATATGCAAACTCAGTTTCTGTAGAGAACATAAGGTTAATAGGTTGTTACTGAATAGCTAGAAAATATAATCTTTGTGTGCGTGTGTGGTTTGTCTGTCTCCTTATCTCTATTTATTTATGTATTTATTTAATTTAAGGTAAAGATCTTCATGCTCAGAAATGAGTAAAGACTATCACATTGTAACATGAAATGTGACTGTGGGCTGTTTCAATTTAGATTTGACTGCAATATACTATTTAAGATTTGAAAAATTGATTTTGATCATATGTTCTATCCTCTATTTAGAGTATTCTTTTGTGAAGTATATTACCACATTACTTTTTGACTATGCATTTGTAAATCTTTATTTTGAAATTTCAATATCTCGGCTGTATAAAATCATTTTAGATTTCCATACCAGATGCAAATGTTACCTGATAAATCTAATAAAATTGGTCAGGCAAGGGTATTTAAAACTCTCATTGGTTTTGCAACACAGATGTAATACAAATACCGTAAGAAAAAAGATGGAAAAGGCAGGCAGACAGATTCAGCAGCCCCAAAGGCTACATAGTCACTTTCTAGCAACACCAGATCTATAGAGCAAATTAGGAAGAAAGGGGATGCTATGTTATGCACCAAAATGTACCTTTTGTGATTCCACTGATGTACATTGAATAGCCTAGGTTTAACTCTGGAGGTTTTTCAAGCGAATGTTACTCATATTTATTGTTTCCCATATTCCTCTGTAATAGCATATTTCATAATTGCGTTATTAATGACCCAGGAAAAAAAAAACAAAAATAATCAATCATGTTGTCAGGAAAAAAGGAAGCAAAGTACTTAACTTCATGGACAGTCAGGAAAAAAATAGTTTAAAAAATCATAATACATTCCAATTCCATTGCAACTGCTGTGTAAAAGAAAGAGAAAGGAGTCTGACTTCTCTTTTTAATGGCAATGAGTGAAGCTGTGCCTCATCTATTGGAAAGGTAAAAGCTGAATCTCCTTTTAAAACATAGAGCTCTACAGAAATCTATAAGAAAATACAATGAAAGTACATGAAGGACAGAACATACAAATGAGAATGAAATGTGAACTCCTACAAACTTCAAAAGATAGTCTGATGGTTCTAGATGCTGTTAAAAGACACTAGATGACGTATACCCCTGAGATAAGAGGGACTGGTTATCATAAGTTAAGATCAAATATTATGTCTTATTTTTCCAAGATTCCGGAGAATAACCTTTCACTATATTTTATATGAAATTATAAGTAGAAGTCTCAAGAAGTGGAAGTCCAAACTTGACATGTCAAAAGCATTGACAATTGTTCTGCAATCTGAACTTCTAACCAGAGGGCAAATTATTTTGGACAGAAAAAGGGAAAGCATTTCTTTCCATTTGTTTTCACATAAAGAGAAGAGGTGGGAAGTCTCCAGAACTGTGTAGCGGTTTGACATGAGTTATGACAGTTGTGTGGTATGGCAACTTGAGAACATGTAGCTGCATGCAAACAGCTTTTGAATTGCAGCTGATATTTTATGAGGCTACTTTATGTCTCGGAGTACATGGAGTCAGCAATCAGCCAACATGACTGGTGTTACATTCCTTGGGGACAAAGGAACCTTCAAAGTCATCAGAATAAATGCCTGCCTTTCAGATGAAAGTGCCTTAGGAGAATTGAGTGGCTGAAATACTGAAGAGATGTTTGTGGGGTTTTTCCTGCAGGAAGCAAGGGTTGGAGCAGAATAATTTCCCCTTCACAAAAAAAACAAACCAACCAAACTGTTTTGTGTTGACCTCCAAGGCAGGGCTTTGGACAGAAACAGTTTTTAGTGTGTTATTTGTGCTGGCATGCTCAATAGGTCATAACAGTGTTAAAAATCCTATGCAAAAACTATCACACATATCTGAAGGACTGATCGTCAAAATGCCAGTAGTATTGAAGCTGTGAAAAGGTTTTGTACTTTTGGTGGGATTTTAAAAAAACATGTAAGAATCTAGGGAATTATTGAATTTATTTCAGCCAGAGATAGCTGGGCTGTGAAGTCAAGCTCTCTTCTCAACGTTGACAATACCCCCTAAATTAGAGATGATGCCTGGAACCTGCTTGGGCTCGGTAAGCCAAAAAGACAGAGTTCTGTTCTGGGATAAAATCCCAAGCACCTGGTGACTTTCCAGTCAAGGGGAGTTTGGCCTTTGTCCCACATTTTCAGTAGAGAGGACATTCATTTACCTTACTGATCCATCCAAGTGTCTCCTGATGCCAAAGAATGTAGATTCTGTTGAATGTAGTAATTTCATGGGAACTGACCTCAATTCAGCTAGTCAGAACATTAGCTACCAAAAAATGGAAAAATAATTGGGATATTTTGCCCCTGTAGCATTACTTGTCATAAACAGTAATTTCTGATATTAAAGGCTGATGAGAGATACAGTATCAGTCCGTTGCTGTCTTTGTAAGGTGCAAAGCCTAGCTAGCAGAAATCCAAGAAATTAGAAAATAGCTAATATTGTCTTGCTATTACTTCATTAAGGAATATCTGGAGACATGTTAGATGTTTGCAATATGTGATCAATGCATTGGAAGTTCACTAGGAATTTGTCTTTGTGACAGAAGGATGCGCCATTTTTATCCAGGGGAATTATATTCCACTGCATTTCTTCCTTTCTAAAAAGAATCTGCACAACTCTTGGAGTATGTGTTTAATCATTCATTGATCTAATGCTATTCCAAGCTGAAGAGTGTGAACTCTCTAGAAAGAACCTCACTGAGAATGAATGGTAACAATGCTCTGCATTGCTTGTAGAAAACTATGCTCTGAGTAACCTTGGGAAAAAAGTCAAGACATGATCATGGAGGTACTGGCCTGAGTTCTTACAGTCGGCATATCTGGCATTTTCTTTCTGTATCTCTTGGAATGTTGCATTCACCTGTTGTGTAGAATTCATCTAGGCTTCCTGGACTTCTATTTCTAAATAGAGAGTTGAAGATACGCATGGCTGTCTCAACACTTTTTAGTTGACCTATTACTCAAGGTAAATTGCACTGATCTTCATTTATAATCATCTTTGATCCTGATGGGTGTTCAAAATACAAAGCCGTGAGTCCAAAGCAATGATGATGTTTCAATGCTCATTTTATTCAAAAACTCACTTGCAGCAACTTGAAGCGCCACTGATTGGCTATCAAAACATGCAAAAAGGATTGAACTGTCAATTACTCTCATTATGCGTAGAATAAAACTTATTTTTTTATATAAACTTAGTTTATAGAGATTACGGTGGCAGCATGGAAAGGCACCATTGATCTGTGTTATTTTCCTGAAAATGTAGCAAGGTATTTCGGTCATCCTGAAAATATTTAAGGTAGCAGATCATCATCTGGGACACTATAATTCTATGATTTCCTGAGAAGGAAAATGAAATCCAGCTATGAGACAAATTATGTCAAAAGTACAGAATTATCACACTATTGCACAATAAATCATATATGGAAAGCAAGATCAATTATTGATAAACTTGATTATTATCATAATTTTCAAGTGAAACATGGCGCTGTCTGAAATCAGAATATAGATACTTATCAGAAGAAGGAAGTTTGAGCTAAAGAGGTTTTCTACACAAGTAGGAACTGAAATGTGATAAAATAAAAAAAAAATGGTTATGTTTTCCAGAATCCCGAAAGATTTGTCCTTGCAAAATGAGGAAGAATAAATGAAAATAGATATCAGAGTGGATCCTACTTTGACTTGGCAGCAGAGGTGAGCAGCATTCTCCAACAGGTTAAGTAGCATTCAAATTCCTATGTCTGTGTGTGGCCATAAATGACAAGTACAATCTTGACACAAGATGAAGGCACTGGCTTTTCCTCTCTGACTTTCTGGCCACATATTTGACTTACTAAGGAAGAACTTAGTTTAGACAGTGTAAAATTCTTAGAACATAACAGTCCAGATGTTTCTTCATATAATGATCTTACTAAGGATATGTCAAAGATGAATATAATTCACTGAGAACTAAGTAAAATAAGATTATTGGTTATTAAATGGCATTTAGTCAAAATTGATTAGTAGTGAGTAGCTTTCTCAAAGCTTCTCAAAACATTATTTTTGTGCAAGACTTGATATCCTGATTTTTAGGTTGTAATAACTGTCCAAATTCCAGGCAATCATTTCATTTATCTAAATCACAGTAACTGAAAAACTGTAATATTAAAGAAAATAATGTCAGTGTCCACTCTTCTGAAAATCCTGATCTAAGATTTTAAAGGAACAAGAAGTGGAATAAATGAGAAGAGGAAAGCTTTCACCAGTATAGTGGTGATTGTGTGAGGAATTTGTGCGGCATATAGGCTTAGCATATAAATAAAATGAAAGGCAGAAAATACTTCTTCAGATAATATCTGTTTAGTTTTGCTTATTGCCACTGCCTTCTTAGTGCTTATTGTGCTGTAGACAGAACGTCTGTTTCAGACAGTTTTTGACTTACTAGAAATACAAGCTTAGGCAGGGAGAAGAAAACGGAGAGCTCTTCTCATTATGTGATATATATATACAAACACAGCTATACAGTGCAAGTGATGAACTCCTCATGCTGAATCCATCTGTTTATGTCCCACAAAGGGAATCTTTTTTATGTTCAAGTGCCTGCATCCACCCTCCTTGCGGTTGTCCCACTGGTGTGCGTGATCCTTTCGGTGAGCTGTACAATGCTGGTACCTGCACCCTCGCCTCTGCTGCTTCCCTGTCAGCCAGAGTAATTCCCGTCTGAAAACTGGTGGGCTCTGATAGCAAGGCTCCTGTGCCTGTGTGCAAAGATTATGCTACACTAGCTGGAGAGGGATAAATGGATCCATGTACATCCAGTGTTGCTTTGTCACAGGCGGTGCTAAGAAATAGCTTAGCGTAGATGAAAAGTGCTGCTGAAGGCAGCATTGCACAAGGGCAGTGATTATCTGGAAGGTGTAGATGTGGCACAGTAGTTATTAGAGCAGATAGGAGTGCTACCTGTATGCTGCATAAATAGAAAAAAAGCCTCTTTCTATTCTCCTGTAGATTTTCTTTGCCGTCAGATTTCTCTGGTGAAAAAAAGATAGATAAAAGTCGATCTTCGCATGCTAAAAATGTAAGAAAAACAATGTTTGATAAAATATCTTGTGATTTGTTATACTTGGAAGAGATCAGCACACTCCAGTGACTGCACTCACTAGGTGGTGAGGCAGGTCTGAGGTGCAACTTGCTCAGACGTTTTCTTGAGACGTTTGGTGTACTCTCTCCAGAAGTCTCTAAAATTGGGGGTTATTATTAATTGAAGCAAAACAACTTTCAATCTGAAAATATAAATTAGCAAGCAGATGTAATGCACATTAATTGAATTAACAAAAAAAAAAAAAAAAAAAAAAAGACCAAAGAACAAATGTTGTCTTCCTATATCACAGTTAGATTCCTCTGCAGAGGCATTCATTTTCTCCAGACTTATTTTTCATTTTTCAGTCAAGCAGTATTCAGTTGTTGCCTGAATTAAGCTTCACACTGTGCCCTGCAGAAAGACTGTGCTGACTTCCTAGGAAAGTCTCATTCTTTCCACCACTTCTGAGGACTGCTAAAGAGACAGTCTCTGGAGCTAATACATCCCTTCTGCCTCCCACCACCTCTCTATTTCCAGTCCTGCAGTCTCTCTGCTTTGCATGTTAATCGCACTCTGCCTTCCCTCCTACATCCCAGAAATTTCTCCAAAATGGAGCAGGATTCATTGTTCTCAGAGAAGGAGCAATTATCCCAAGAGGGTTTAATTGAACCAGAATGCAGTTGGCAAAGAAGTGCAGGAAGCCACAATAAACCGTAAACAAATCCATTAAACAATTATGCTATCTATCACAGATAGCGAAAGCTGTTATCACCTAGTTGGTTTCAAGTATACTGACATGCCTTACACAGTCGTATAATTTTCCACAACTATTTCATATCCTACTTAGTATCAGCATTGCTACTTTGTTTTCCATGACCATTTTACCAGAGAGCCATGACTCCAAAGCTTCTGATTTTGCCATGCCAAATGGCAGTGGGTACAGTCCTTCACACCCAGACATCTGTAGAAGCATGTGATAATCATTATTTCAGAAGCAAACAGAGGAAATCTAATATGTTGCAATTACGATTTAAAGAAAACAGAGTAGATAACTGAACCAGTACTTCTCTAAGAAAACTGTAGGTTTTTACATTTTTTGTTGGCTATGATCAAAATATTATTGATCCAAAGAGGCAACCCATTTCAACGCGTTATGCTTTGCAAGAAAGAAGAAAACAGCTCATGATTATTATAAAGTAAGCAGCTTTTGGTAGCAACCATAAACTGTTAAAATAATCTATATGTCAGAGTAGTATTGTAAAAATTGAGACAGCGGCCCTGACAATAGTGCTTTGGGTATCATTTGCACCAGGGAGAAAATTCCTCTAGCTGAAGAAAATTCTGAGTCTTACTGACATTTTCTCTTTGATCTCTATAATCTACTGTAGATCAGATAATTTGAACATGACCAAACCATTTGCTTGAAAATCTAAGATATTTTGCTTAAGGATTTTGTAACATGGAAAACCATGTCTCAGTCTGTATTTTTTTGCTTCGGTAAGGTTAACCAACTGGTTTAGTAAAATAGAAAAGTCTTGAAATATTTCAAGAAAAAGCTTGAAATATTGATCAAAAACAATAGAAATTTTCTAGATATTTAGGAAAAAGAATACTCTGCCTTACTTTTCTTCTTTCTCCTATTCTTCATTTGGATTCAGCTTAGACTCAGAACAATATGCAGAAATGTCAGAGACTGCTACCAAGGGATTCTGAAGTCTTTTAACCACTGCAATTCAGACAAACTTTAAGTAAGCATCCTAAAAATGGCATTCCTCCATATTTGAATTGCACAAGGTTAATTTGTTAGCAATCTATATTCCCTTTGGTTTTAATATCTTTTTATTGCTAATTATTATAGTAAATAAGCTCTATCCGATCGTTAGCACTATTACATTTTCCTCTCATGTTTCTAACAGAATCTTTTATTAGAGATCTTTGTAACAAATCTTTAAAGACTCATTCATACAAGATTACTGTAGCCAGTTAGAAGCGTAATAGGAAATGCACAAACATGCTTCAGAAGTTACATCTTTGAATTTGTCACAGATATCAAAAGCTCTGTAGTGGACAAGTGAGTTAATAAATAAATGATTCCCTCACATCTGTTCCTTAGCTGCTATTAGATCAATGGAACTCTAGTAAGCTGACAGTAACACTGGGGATCGGCTTGCTTGCGAGGTTTTTTGACTTTGTAGATTTTTTTCTTTGGGGTTGTGTATGAAGCATGATCCACTTACCAGTCTCATTCAAGTGCTTTCACCCAACAATCTGCCCACTTGCGATACTGTGATATGAGTGTTGATCTTGATATCTTCAATAGGATACTGTAGTTTTATAGATTTTTGGCCTTTCCTCCTGTGAAGTGGCTCAGTTCAAAGTTGATTTTTTATTTTATTTTTTATTCAGTTGTTAGAGAAGTTAAACTAAAGTTGACTCTCTTGCCAGCATTAATTTTCTATTATTGTCATTCCATCTCTAACTTTCTCTTCTTCCTTCTACTTCCTGTGGTGGATGTCTTGCTGCATAATCAGAAGTAGAATAGCTCCTCCCAGTGTAATTTCTATATCTCAAAAGTGTGTTTTACCTCCAATATGGGATTAAATAGAGCATTTGGCCTTAAACTAAATGCTGAATCTTTCCAAAGGCCATTTGATAAAGCTAACATTTCAAGAGTGAAAACAGTATAGTTATGCTTTTAGGAGAAAAATAGTATTAAAAATCTAGCAAATTAATTCATCTGTATTGAATTGTAAAGTTTTGTAAAACAAACATCAACTAAAAATATTCTCTCGTTCCACTTTTCCAGCAGCTTGCTGCTGACAACAGAAATGTCACTGAATGCTGTTGTTCAGAGTTTGTAGGGTTACAAGGATATTACATCACCTAGCAACAGAAAAAATCTATTTAGGATACAAGGATTAAATGCATTCTTTTAATGTGTTGTAGATCCCCCAGGATATACACAAACTGCCATAGAAATCCGCATGGTTTGTGAGGCAGTCTGTTTGTTTGTCCTTGATGTATCAGTGCTTTTCATTTGGAAGACTTTGGCCTTTTGCTAACAAAACTGATAATAGTCTTGTTGTTTCATTTATGTGTTTTTTAAATTATTTTCAGACTGAAAATCTGTGCTTAGATATTTGCTTACTGTTCTTGGTAGGACTGTGAGTCTGGCACTCATTTTACAGGTCCTGCGAGTCAGCTCATTGTCTCTTCTGCAAAATGAGATTTTATTGAATTTGGAACTTTATATATTGGTAAGTAGAGTGGGGCAAACAGTAAGTTTACTAGCTTGTCAGAAACTTTCTTTTTTAATTTTAAAAAAGTATTGAAATTCTTAGCAAACAGAAATTCCCAGCCTAGCACCTCTTCAAACATGCTGACATGTTAAGTTTTAATCACTGAATAGTTATAAGACACTCCCAGGGCCTCTGCAATCAAGTCCTTCATCCTCAGCTGCCCCGTGGCCATGGATCTTGTAACTTTGTAGGCTCAGGTCAGACTCACCAGGAATGAATAGTGTCCTTCACAGGATCAATCAGAGCAATGAAATGATTATGCAAAGCAGTATTGATAAATCTGAACAGATTCTGGAAATCCATGGAAAATGCCTTTATGGGTATTAAATGGAGAAATTCAATACTTCTGCCTGTTTCATCTCTGCTGTCCTTTGTAGTCTGTAGCCAGCTCTAGCTTACAGAATACCATGATGATACACGATGAATTCCACTCTTCTAACACTCTCTGAATAACATGTTAGACTATTAATAATTTTATTAAGGTAGAGAGTGTCTCTTTGGAGCAGAGCAACCTGCCTTGTCCTTAGCATTTTATGACTCAGAAGTAAATTCTGACTTTCCTGAGTGATTCTTTAAGTGTGTCTCTTCTCTTTGTGCTTTGTGCTTGATCTTCCAGTGTGGAAAAATAAAAATAATAGTACTTAATTTGCTTCTTTACTTTAAGGAGAGATCTTCAAAGTAGATAAATACCTTTGGACATCTTCTCATAAGACTGAAGTTTTAAAATCAAAATCTTTTCCCAGAGAGTAGACTAAATTTCTTTTTACTCATTCCTAATTGATAGCTGCATGATGAAAAGCTAAAGCTGGACTGAAGTGTGATTTGGAATGCTATTCAGTTGCGTAGTAACCCGCCAAGTCATCAAGTGAGGGTAAACAGTATCAGGTATCCTAAACCATTCTAGTCCTCCTACGAATCCATATGGACATGCAATTGTAGCATCAACAAAATTCAGTGGGCAGAGGATGCCACGCTATTGGATTCTGATCTCTAGTGCAGCCTCTAGTTCAGCATGAAGAACAGAATGTTGTCTAAATTGTTTTTCTAGTTTAAACTGTAGCTTATTCCATCATTCTTATTACTTTAGAAGATTGTGAATGTATCTATGGCATAACCAAATACTTGAAACAAGAAGTTATCGTAAGGGAGCAAAAGTCTGGTTGATTGTGTATTAACAGACTTAGTGTCAGATGTCAAAAGTTTTAGTCGGCTTGGGAAGTCTGATTATTCTACTCTACTCATATCATGTAATAATAAAAATAACGATACTGTAAATTTAGTTTATATCCAGAATTAGAACATAATCTAGCTACATAGTTTGTAAATACATCAAAAAGTAAAACTAGTTTTCCAAGCCAAGCTCACGAATGTTACCACAGGCTAACATGCTTGCAAGTTTGATATACAGAAGTTCCTTTGAGACAACTAGCTGATACGTGAAGGAATTTTCAAAAACTGATCATTAATGCACCAAAGCAATATAAATACAGTGAAACAATCGGAAGACATTAATGAAAGGCAGTTTTATGTCTACTTCAGGCCTGTTCTTCATATGATATAAGTCAAAGCAAATCCCTGTCACATCCTATTTCCCTGCTGTGGGATGATATGAGGGAAATAAGGGGCCTGCTTAGCTCTTTTGTGTAGCTCACTTAAAATAACCCAGATTAATGGAGACCTGTCTATTTTACCCTTGTAGAGGATGATAAATTCTAAGAATTATTATTGAAGCCATTCAGCTGCCCATTAATAATACATTAGTAAATACCATATGATCAGATTTCATTGAAGTATGTTGTTTATTTTTTTTTTACACCAGCTTGCAGCTGAGCCAAATATTAGCTTAAATATCGGCAGTATTTCATTCGTTAAGGGTAAGGGTCCTGCTAGCTTCTACAGGTACAGGCTACAGAAAGGAGGAACAAACAGGTCCCAAAATACCTGAAATACAATAGTATCAAAGCTGAGGAAGCACAGAGAATATTTTCCAAACAGGCAGAGAACAGATTATCGCAGAAAATACAATGGTTCTTCTCTTCGTTTTCTCCAAAGCCTAATGGCCCAACATTTCATTCTACTTAAACAGCCCAATTCAATCCTGCATCGTGTCTGAGTGAATTCTTCAAATTTCAGGGGTTTCTTTCCTTTCCTTTTGTTTCTAGAGCAAGTTTAAAAACTAATAATTTAAACTCTTTGGCAATGATTATTATTTTTGTTCTCACTCCCTCAGGGGCTGTCAAATTGGCTTGGAAATCTTAAAAAGATTACATCCTTCCCTGAAGCTGCTTCCCTTCTAGAAGGATCTGTGGTCTTTTTATAGTTCCTTAGGAGATTAAGCCTTTTCCTTCCTGAAAATGGCCAAGATTCTGTTTAGTAAGTAATGACTGGTAAGTAAGTGCTAGTCTAAATTTACTTTGTTTATGAGCAATAGTCATTTGTGAAGTTCTTCCATTATTTTTTATTATCAGTGACTGCAGGTAACATTCTTCATGCAATAATAGCAAACCTGAAAGGAAGCTATTTCTTACTCTCACTTTCCAAAGAATGAGGTGCAAACTTTTCCTTTTTTTTTCTTTTTCTCTCTTTTTAAGAAAATATTCCTCTAGTCAGATTAGTATCTATGTGTACTTCATATTTCTTGATTGGACTGGAACATCTTTCTAGGTCATCCCATGCCAGGACAAGTCCTGTAGTAACTATTCAACCATTTGTTTTATTTGTGTAACTACTTCAGTCTCTGAAATTTGGATTCCTTAAAAACTAATTTTTAAAAAATCCCAGGATTTTCAAACAATATTTTCATTTGTCTGCTTTCTACTGAGTATAAAAGTCCGTTATGTTTTCCAGTCTGTTGTTTTAATTTCCTTCTGCTAAGAAAATATTTTGGTTTATGCATATATACAGATGTATATATGTCTATGTGTCTGTATGTATGCATGTGTATATAACAGAAAACATAATTTTTCACCCATGGGATTTTTGGAGACTCCTAAGGGGATTTTTATTAAGAATACTGATACAAAGTGCACGACTTTTGGAATTTTAGAGAACTTTCAGAGTCTATCAATGATTAAAACAAATGTAATAAACGTTTGATGAAGTGACACATTAGAAAATGAAGTATATAAAATTAGACCAATAAAGTTTTATGGAAGTATAACTACCCTGACACAAAAACACACTGCAGATTTAAAATTATCTCCAAAGTAATTTTTTCATGTTTTCATTTTTCTTTTTCTGTTTAATCCTATGGCCTATAGAGAAGAGAGGAAAATCCAGACAGTGGTAATCTAACATTAACTAACACTCCACATTATGTGATCTCCATGTAAATAAAATTCTGCTAGTCTCAGGCTTTTGCTCTTATTAGTTCATGAAGCAAGATTTTATTCAAAACTTGCACATTTTTTAGTATAACTACAAAGTGCTGAAGTTTCTCTGCTTTACTTTTCCCATGAAACCAAAAGGACAGAGATGTTTATGTCATATTGAATCTTGTATCAATAATTACCATAAGAGCAAAATTCCCCTTGGATGCTATAAACAAATTATTGATAGAAAGGTCCTTAATGGCCTTTCCACCTACCTCAAAGAGTAAGGGATTGTAAAGCAGTAAATAATAAGGCAAATCTTAGCACTGGTAGGAATCCTGAAATGGAGGATTCTTACTCTAATATGTTAAAAAAAAAAGTGTGCTTCAGCTGCAGGTTTCAGGGCAGGAGAACATCAGTTGTTTATTGTGCTTAAACACTCAACCCTGGGAGGAGTGAACACATTGTGTGAAGTGTGGCATTTATTTTCTCTTTTCCAAAACAAAAGCAAATGGAAAAATAAATTGCCATGATCTCTGGTAAAATTTGGGGTGGTACTTGTAAGTTACCCTCTGCTTCACTGCAGTTATAGATCTTGTACTTGTGCTCAACTTCTTCCTCGGGGAGAAAGGTATAATTATTTCTCATTAATCAAAACAATGTCAAAATCTCACTTATGTTCCTCTTCACACTCCGAAACAAGGATTCATTATGAAGACAAACAGGAATAGATATTTAAAACTGCATTCAGAAAAACACTGTGTTTTCATATTTCTATACTGGAAGATTGAAAGAAATACATCAAATAACAAAACACACATTAATTGATAATTTACCAAGGGAAAAAAAAATCTCTGGTATTTATGACAAAACACAATATGCATAATTATTTATACACTATAAAAAGGTTGGGTGATGTGGGAACAAGAGAATAAATTTTGAGACATTGCAGAACACTGGGAAATATGTTCTCCTAACCTGGATTTTAGGATATCAGAGGTAACTAACTAGTTTGTCTCCTGGAAGAAACCCTTGTGAAATGTTCTAAATTAAAAAAAAAAAAAAAAAATTAAAAAAATTCTAGGTTGATCTTGAAGTATACTGCGCAGTTTTTGGAGTTGCCCTTATGTGATTTTGTACATTGCCTTAAAGAGCACCATTATTTATACTTATTTGAAGATAGTTATAATTTTGCTAAATAATTAATCCCACATTTTGCTTCTTTAACTCTCCCCAAAGCCAGAACAGAGGATCCATTTTTCATTTCATACTTCTTAATGAAATGATAACTTAGCAATCGTAATTGTTTCTAAAACATTACTTATCATAAGTGACAGGGTGTTAGTGTGTCAGCATAAACTCCTGGAGTACTCGATATTGATTGATTAGAAACTATTATTTGATCCTTAAATATTCTTTTGTTTCAGAGTAAACATTGGTAGCTAATAGATATGGTATCTCACTGCACTGTGATCGAAGACTAGCTTTTAGGACAAGAAGTAAATGGATGTCTAATCTTTCTAGTGCCTAATAGAGGTACTTAGCATTGGTCTACAAAGAACATTGAATGAGAAGAATTAGTAATGGAAGAGACCTACTAAGCCATTTGTCCACTCCTCTGCCAAAGCCAGATTGCTTGTCTATGATATACTATGTTTTTAAGTGAGACGTCCAGTCCAACCCTAAATTATTCAGCTGATCCATTTCTGTTTCCATTATATCCTTAGACATACCAGATATATTTTATAATGTAGATCAGTTTTTACTTTTATTTCATTTCTTTTCTATAATAACATACTTTGCAACAACTTAGAGAGTCTTCTTTCCCCTTGTACATATACTTCTCAGATGCTTGCTGAGTTAGCCAAGCTACACCAGTGTGATCATTTTTCTCGGCCATTCACGCTGTGAAACAGCTCTGCCTTGCATACGAAATCACAGACTTTTACACTGCATTACTCTTGAAGATCAAATCTAATTTACTGTCTACCAAATTCATCAAATGGCATTATGTTCTTACATATTTGTAATGGCATTGTGTTCTTCTATGCGGCATTATTTTCATATACATTATCCAAGCCGTATTTGCAAACCTGTGCATTTAATGCAAGGAAACTTGCCCCAAGGGAGCATATTGAGTGCAGTTCTTCACTTTTTTTTGAATATGCTGGCTAGGCAACAGAATCTTCATGGCTCCATAGGTGGTATATTGATAAATTTGGTTATAATCTTTTTTATAATCCTCATTATAATGTCTCTGCCTTTAAATATCTGCATGTTTTATTGTCCCTCTCTTCATTTTTTTTTCTCTGTGTGTTGTATATGCTAGACTGAATGATTTTATTTGCAGTACATATTTTTCTTTTATTTAAAATTAGTTAATCCTGCTCTGATTTGGAGGAAGCAGTGAAAACATAGCTCCTTTATGCTCTAGCTTAGAACCCGTTGCAAATTCTGTCTGTGATATCACTAGAGCTGCCCACACAAATATAACTGAAATGAAATGTCCAAAGAAATTACATTGGCCGGGACATTCTGGCCAATGCTGTGGGGTGATATGACTCAAAGATGTTTAACCTCTTATCCTGGCAGTGGATTTGAGAAGTCTATTGAGAAGAGGGAGAGAAGGCAAGGTGGAGGGGAGGCAGCATGATGGATAGATGATACATCTATTTGTTGCCATTTAGCAAGACCTGGACAGGCTGGAGAGTTGCGTGGAGAGGAATCTAATGAAGTACAAAGACAAGTGTAGTGTCCTGCACCTAGGGAGGACCTAGGAGTCTTGGTGAACAAGTTACCTGTGAGCCAACAATGAGCTCTTGTGGCCACGAAGGCCAATTTTGTCCTGGGGTGCGTTAAGACGACTGTGGCCAGCAGCTTGAGGGAGGTTCTCCTCTCCCTCTATTCTGCCCTAGAGAGGCCACATCTGGAGTCCTGTGTCCACTTCTAGGCTCCCCATTTAGAGAGAGACAGGTACTTACTGTGGGGAGTTCATCAGAGAGCTACAAAGATGATTGGAGGACTGGAGTATGTTTCTTATGAGGAAAGACTGAGAGATCTGGGTCTGTTTAGTCTGCAGAAGAGAAGACTGAGAGGGGATCTTACCAGTGCTTATATATATCTAAAGGGCAAATGTCAAAGTGATTGGGCCAGACTCTTCAGTGATGCCCAGTGATAGGACGAGGGGCAACAAACACAAAGGGCAACACAGGAAGTTCCATCTGAACATGAGGAAAAATTTCTTTATTTTGAGGGTGACAGAGCACTGGAACAGGCTGCCCAGAGAGACTATGGTGTTTCCTTCTCTGAAGAGATTTCAAACCTGTCTGGACAGGATTCTGTGCAACCTGCTCTAGGTGAACCTGCTTTGAAGTGTGACTGAATGATCTCTACAGGTACCTTCCAACCCCTAGCATTCTGTGATTCTGTAGTTCTGTGATTCTATGACTCTCTGACTTCTTCTAGATGTCATTGTGCCCTCAAGACGCGCCACCTCATTGTTAGTGAGAGAAGATTATGTCTAAAATATCAGTGCAAGAAAGGAAGTATACTGAAAGAAACAAACAAAAAAATTGAATACAGTAATAAACTATAGCAATCTCAATTGCCAGAATCAGGATTGCTTAACAGGTACATCCTAGTAAAAACTAATAGCTACACATTTTTCTCTTCTAGGATAACTCTTTGCACTGTGTATCAGAGCACAAACTCTTTTCTCAGTTCTGAAAATATCATCATCAATCATGATGTGCAGCATATGTGGAATATTATGGAACATCCAAGCACACGAAAATCACAGAAATCGCTCTTAAAAAGCCCACTTCACTTACAGCTACTTTATAAATAGAATATTCATCTCTCCTCCTTTTACACACTAGAAATGCAGAGTTCTAGGTAGTACTTACAAACAGCAGTAGGAAACCTTTTTAATGAAGTCAATTTACCTTGTTGATTCAGAGATTTCAGCTATATTCCCAGTCCTCAATTTAAGAGGTTTTTCACATCAGCTCTTAGCATGTTCTTAACAGCTACCATCTATTGAGGTGCAGACCAAATACAATCTCCAGACAGTGCAAGAACAGTCTTATACTGCATCTGTCCTACAACTGGACTTGCCTGCTAGAGCTCATTAATAAGTCACATACATAAGAAAGTTTATTGTGTAATAGTTGAAAGCAGCAGATTTGCAGTGAGTTACATCATCTGAAGGTCTTATCCAGTGCCTCAATAAGTAAACTGCGGGGCAGGAGGAGAGAAAACAAGATGAAAACAGGAAATGGTTATTATCCATCTTTCATTATGTGGCACTGATAGCAATAAATGTAGTGAAACAATAGTTGGCTATTTGGCAGCACTCAGCAGCAGCACACTGCCAGCATTTAAGAAAGATAGGAAAAAGCTATCATAGTGTCCGTAAGGAAGGCATGTGGAAGCACAGAAAGAGTATTTCTTTGGGAATAGCTGGACTGTGGAGAATACTTTTTTTCTTACTGTTTTGGCTTTGAAGGCCCACTTTCCTACAGCCCAGCAGATTTTACAGAATGTAATTGAAGATCCCTGTAGCCAAGTCACTGATGATGTTCTTTGATTTTTTTCTTGATCGGGAGGGAGCACAGGCAACTTTTCCCATATTTGTGGTATTATTGTATTTCCCAAGTAGATACATCCAGCAACTTCCAATGTTTTATTTACTTTCTATAATGCCCAATTGCAGGGAAGCTGCTTTTTTATGCTTTGTTTTGTTTTTTAAATAATCCCTTGATGGTTATTATTAGAGAGCAGGAATCAGACTAAATGATGACATGATCAAGTAAAGCAAGTATATTTTTTAGCATATGCATCTAGTGAATAGCTTTCAAAATAGTACACTTATGATAATTTTTAAATGACTAAGTAAATCAGAATAGAACAAATAAAATGAAAGAGAATGTATCTAAACCAGAAAACAAGCTTACTTTGAATTATGACTATCACAAAGAAACCTGAATATAATCTATTTTGAGGAGTCTGAATTTCAGTCACTGTATGTGGTGGTGTAGTAGAAAAGGAGAGCAAACAGCATGGATATGTCTCTATCATTTGTAAAGCAGTATATTTGTTCACTTTCTGAACAAATCAGTCATGGCCACAGAGATCTGTTTTGATTAATTAGCAATCTGTGGTGTCATTCTACTTTCACAGCTCTGTTAAGAGCCCAAGCCTTGATGGCAGCAAGATGTTCTAGCAGAGAGTTACTGTACACAGTCTTCTGAAACTGTGTCCAAGAGTATCTGTGTGTTTCAGAAGAATGGAGGAGAATACGCTGAAATCAGACTTACAGCACCTTACAATACCTGCCTTCTAAGAAAACTGGCAAGCCCAGCAAATACTCACAACACAAGTTTTGGCTTGATTTGGTTTGCATCTTTTCTGTGTGGTCGAATACTTCTCCAGAAGGAATAATTTAATGCTGTGAAGTGCACAACAATGAGAAGTATGGAAGAAGTTCTCTTCTTAATTCAGGCCTTTTGAAATCTAAATAACAATTAGCTCAGTTGGTAACTGAGAGTAACAAAGATGAGGAAACGCTCTTTGTAGCAGGTAGGAAATAGAAAACATGAGAGAGGTGATGGATGCAGTAGGATTCAGTCACAGGGCAATGTGCATTGAGGAATGTGATTGAGGAAGAAAGAGGAATGAAACACAGTGTAAAAACAGCAGCAGTGTAAAGAGGAATGAGGCAGAACATAACATTATTAAGCTAATGATTTGAAGGGATAGAATACTGAATTCACTGTGAATGGAAGTAGTACAATATGTACTGTATGGAATAGAACATTATCATAAAGACAGAGGAAAAAGTTAGAATGCATTTCCCTGAAGGATTAGTTTATTTGTTCAGAATAATGTATCACATTTTTCTGGAGTACCGTCTCAAGCATAGAAATGTCATTTATCTCAAGAGTTATCTGCTACATACATAATGCATACATACCTTTATTTATGCACATGTGTATATATACATACGGCGACTTCAATAATTTTTGACACCAGAATGAAGAGACCATGACTGTTTTAGCACACAGATACAGTGAAGATTATTTTCTGGAAATAATAAATTCTCAAAAAGACTGAACACAGTTCCCAGAGTGAGACACTCTGCATGTTTGAATTAATGTTCCTGAGTGCTCCCTTGTTAGTGCTAAGCATGTAGTTTAAATAAAGAAATCACATTCTAGGCTCCAAATACAATTTGCCAGCTTTGCTTCTGGGAAGTGTGAAGGCAGCAAAAGTGAGAGTCATTTATTCACCATCTGTTCAGTAACTCACCTCTTTATGACACAGAGGTGCAGAAGATGCAAAGTTTAGCAAGTTTTCAGACATCAGACTGGTAGAAGTGAAGATAGGGCATTTTTTATTAACCTTATAAACAGTTTCACTGGGTTTCCATATGCCCCAGAACTCAACTAGCAATGTCATTCATGTTGTCCCATTACATCTTATTTTTACAGTCAAACTCTGTATTTAATATCTGAACACTTGCAGGGGTTAATTAAAAAGTATTGCAGTCGAGTGATTTGGGGTGATTTTTTTAAGGATTGAGAAGTGAGAGAGAGGAGATCACAAGAGAGGGAGTGCCATTCAGGAAGGAGACTGAGTATCCGGCAGACGTTCAAAGCTTTCTAACAATGTAAACTAGGCTGCAGTTATTCTCAATCCAGCTGTTAATACCATTTATCTATGCATGTATACCTAGAGATGTATTTCCAGTGTGTAACAGCAGGTATGTGTTGTGGAGTCCTGATTACTGGCTGACATTTCTACATATTATCATAATAAAAAATGACAATTTTGATTTTTATAAAAGTAGGTTTCTTTGTACTTTGGAGAGAAAAAAAAGAAGACTTCTTAGTTTGCAGTAGTTCTGCTTTTTAAATATTCTGTTCAGCTGAAATGCAAAAGACAAGTGTATACACAAGTTTCACAAAACCTTATAGAAGCAAGAAGAATTCCTTCTTGAAAATTTAACATTGCTGTAACATGAAAGAATAATTTGCTGCAGGTAGAGGAAATACCATTTGTTCCCATCCAGAATACTGATGATAAAACAGATTTTTATCAGAAAAATAGAGTAGTATGCATCACATTTATGTAAATTAGTGACACTCTTCTTGTGGTGTCACACGCTGTCTCTCCAGGCAGTGCAATACAGAATGAGATCTTGCACACCCCTGCACTCAGAGCTGATCTGCAGTACCTGGAGTGTTTCCATAGGAGACAATGAAATCTGAAAGTGGTTCATTAGCTCACAATAATGTGAAGGTTAATGGATGTCATCACTCTACCTGTATGATGTTCAGGTTTACAGATCAGTCTGAGTACAAACCAGACATCACAGTCAATAAGAAGTGCCCTTTCTTGTCCTATCTACCTGGTTACTTTGTTCGCATGATTGCCTCTTTCACACTGTTAGCACTTTTACACTGGTCCTTGTTCTTATAATTAATGTGACGCCTTCTCTTTCTGGGAATACAGACTTCTACATCAGTTCTTAGGTGGTCATCTTTTGCTGCCTGCTTTTAAATGAGTGTCGAGGATGGATAGGCTGTGCAGAGCAGTGCCTCAGTTGGAGTCAGACACGATGAGGGGACAAAAAAAAGGTGAGTCATACAGGCATTTTCATTCTGCAGCTGGGGAAGAGAGAGGCAGCTCTTGGAATCCCACACAAGCAATCTCATGGTCTTCATTGTGCCTGCTCATGGAGGAAAACCAGGAACTGAAATCTATTACACAGATAAAAAACATAACATATTGTGCAATTTGAATCTTTAGTGAGACTACAGGGCATCAAAACTGTACTGACTTGCAGGTGGACTTTATAGTGCCCTCCCTTGACCACATCCAAAGCATCCAAAACCACATTTGCCAAGGTACTCCAGAGTGGCTTCCAATAGAAAACATTGTGCTACTTGAGCTATTATTCATGTCTGCCTTCCTCTAGTAGCTAAAAGGGGAGTGTAAATCATGTTTAGCCTCTGTACCTGCCAAACAGTACTACTGCTCTGGGAAGTAGCTTGTCACATCTCCTAATAATGAGCATGAAGCCCAGAGCTCCCAACCAGGGAGCAGCAATATCAATGCCATCCCCCAGTGCTCCTCCTAGTGTTCTAGACAATGCAGTACCTACTAAGTCTTGTGGCTGCATGCCAGCATCTAACCACAGCAGGTTTATATTCCACCAGAATACAGATATGTCCGGAAAAAAAGAACTGTATGCATTCTGCGAAATGCCGGAATGCAGGTGGTGATATTGGCATTTTTCAGTAGATTGAAAATACTAGAATTTTGAAGAAAGTTAGGAGGTTACCCTCTTGATTAAGTCCTTTCTTCAGACTGTTTAGCAATGAGATATCTCAATGGTCCATGATCTTGACAACCCATGAGGCAGCTACCCCAGCCATGAAGAGCTTCCTGACAGTAAAGAAATTTAACAACATCCTGGACTATATGACGAGGGCCATAGCCATTAAACTGAGGGAAGCAATTGTAACCTTGTACTCAGTGATTGTTAGGCCACATCTAGAATACTACATCTAGTTTTAGGCTTTCTAGTGCAGGAAAGATGTTGAAAAAACAGGTCAGTTCGGAGTATCCAACAGCAGCCTTCCAATACCTGTGAGGAAAGTGTCAAGAAAATGGAGGCTGCTCTTCACTGCAGTGCATGATGGGAAGATAGAGAACAATGAATTGAAACAAGAGATATTTAGAATCAAGGCTGGGGAGGAGAGGAGAAAAAAAAAAAAAAGAGAAAATAAGAGAACCAAACCAGTCATGCAGAGGAACAGATTCACCAAGGAGGTTTTCAAGACCCAATACGACAAGGCCCAGAGCAACCTGTTCTCACCTCACAGCTGACCGTGCTGTGAGCAAGAAGTTGGATCACAGATCTGCTGAGGTCCCTCCCAACCTGAATTATCCTTTGATTTCTATAATTTTGATTCTATCAGTATAATTTTATTATGCCCAATATAAGATCAGCAAATGGTACTGTATTTTTCATGCATGGGATTTGCACAAACTAAATATAGATCCTAAGAATTAAAAAAACCTAACAGAACAGGAAGTCCAGAGGGAAGTCTAGTGGGGAGACATGAAAGTTCAGATATTAAGATATGAGCTCAGATGAGATACGAAGACTTGATTCACTGCTGAGATGCATGACTTAGAAGTCATTTATAGTAGGACTCATTTATGTGTTTTCTGGAGGTTCACTCATCCACTCTGCATTTATTTGTGACAATTTAGGGTTGATGTATGTAACTTTACAGGGTGCAACCCAAAGACTTCTTCTCCTTTCTCTTCAGGGAATGTTGTGGTTTAATCCCAACTTGCAACTAAGCCCCACACAGCTGCTTACTTACTTCCCCTCGGTGGGATGGAAGAAGAAAATAGGAAGAGTAAAAGTCAGAAAACTCATGGGTTGAGGTAAAGACAGTTTAATAGGTAAAAGCTGTATACACAAGCAAAGCAAAACAAGGAATTCATTCACCACTTCCCATCATTCAGCCATCTCCAGGAAAGCTGGGCTCCGTCACACATAGCAGTTACTTGGGAAGACAAAACATCATACTCTGAATGTCCCCCATCTCCCCCTACCCCCCTGCTTCCTTCTTCTTCCCTCACCTTTATATGCTGTACATGATGCCATATGGTATGGAATATGGAATATCCCTTTTGTCAGCTGGGGTCAGCTGTCCCATCTGTGTCCTCTCCCAACTTCTTGTGCACCCACAGCCTACTCACTGGTAGGGTGAGGTGAGAAGCAGAAAAGGCCTTGACTCTGTGTGAGCCCTGCTCAGTAATAACAACAACATCCCTGAATTATCAAGACTGTTTTCAGCACAAATCCAAAGCATAGCCACGTACCAGCTACTAAGAAGAAAATTAGCTCTATCCCAGCCAAAACCAGTGCAGTGAAAAATTACATTTCTGGGAAAAGGTAAAGGAGTGAAAGTACAAAATTTTACTAAAGAAGATCTATTTTTTTCTATGTACCTACTATTAAACATTAACTTTTCATTGCTTAGAAGCTTTACCCTAAAGTCTAGTAAACATAATCAAGCTCTAATTAAATGTTAATGTAGAGTCAGTGTGTTAAAAATTCATAAGGAGTGAGCAGATGCTGTGTTTTAGCTAGCATGGTCTAATTGACAGGATCAGATCCCAGCTGTGGAAACCCTCTCAGCTGACACACTGGCAGAACAACTCCTGTTGGCTATACATTTAGAACCACTTGTATGGGTGGCAACACACTAGTTCAGAACACAGAGGCAAACTATAAGCTATATTCAGACCACTCGTCTAGTAGCTGAACCATGCTATTAGCAGCTGAAGTAAGAGTGCAAAAAGCAGTTGACAATCTATACCTACTGACACACAACACAGATGCTTGTATTGCATTTGCAAAAAATCATACCTCACTTTTACATTTTTGTAATCAATTTGAAGTTCAAATTTTGAAAATAGAAATCCTGCATTCTAGCCCTACTTGACATAATGGTCATTATTTCCAATATTTTGTTAATTAAAAAATTGATTTCTCATTAAAATTTAATTTTGAAACGGTTAATAAAAAATAGTACTAGAAAAATGGTCAGATTTTGTCTTTAATAAATAGTACTGATGAAATGTCAAGGAGAGTACAAAATGAAATTTTCACAAAAGCTTTTATTGTTGCATTTGTCAGTTAGAAATGAACACCAAAAAAAAAAAAAATAAGCTGTTTCTCACTAATGGAAACTCGTTAAATTATTGTCTCCTCTATTATTTCTTATTTACCTGCTATCTTGGTCTCGTTCTAGTCTACAATTTAAGTTAGATAGATAGGTAACTGAAAACCTTAGGAGCAGATGCAACCAAGTTGTCATAAAGTTTCTTCTACGATTCTTTTTTCCTCTTCTAATTGTAACATCTCGACTTAGTGCCTTCAGCTAGATTAGATACTGGGGCACAAACTGTTCCTTTTCTTTAGTTTTGTGGGGAAATAACACAGAATGTTGGAAAATGTGACATTGCACTGGATCAAACTATATCTGTTCTTTAGAAGGCATATACATCCATCTCCTTTCTGTCTACTAAGCATATCTCTCCCACAAGCTCCCCAACCAGTATGTTTATTCTTCACTACATTCATGCACTCTCCAGAAACCATGCAACCCTGGTGCTTAGCTGAGGATGAGACCTAGATCTGTGCCTTACCCTTTTGTGCACGCTAAAAAAAGATGAAGCATATTCCCTTATTCCTTGCCATGAAAAGTCTAATGACAAAGCACAGCTCTGCTGCAGATATCACAGCCTGAATAACTAATTGTCTTGGTGGGAATAACCCTGACAGTCGTTTTACTTGACTCACGACCTTATGCTGTGTCTGCACAAACGCCAGTGTTACAGCCAAGTCTCTCTTTAAAGTTTTATGGTTCTGCAACAGTGCTGAGTTGGGATGAGGTCACTACTGCAAATGTGGTGTGCACATTTTTTTCTACTGTTTGTTTGGTTCTAGAAAGGCAAAATCCAGCAGAAATTATGAAATAACCATGTCTGCCACTATAGCTTTTCATAGAATCCTAGAATAGTTTGGGCTGGAAGGTATCTTTAAAGGTCATCTAGTCCATCTTTTGTCATTACTGATGCTGCATAGAATTGCTGGGAATGTTTTCACAATCATTGTACCTGCCTAAAAAGATGCTAAAAGTCATTATTTCTCCTTACAAAATGCATCAAGCAAGGGATTGTTTCCACAGACGTTTTAAAAGTCTTGTCTCCGAGGTAATCTTAGTATGTACTGAACCTTGACTAAACATTAAGAAGCTTTTTCTGGGAGACAACTCATTATTTCTCCAAATTGGTCTTCTTTTCTTTATGTTCCTGAAATGTATCCAACACAGTGTGAAATTCTGTCCGAGACAGACTGCTTTGACCTTTCTTTTTCCTAGTATTTTAGTTTTGTTACAAATAGAAATTTATTTTGTAGATACTGTCAAATATTTATACAGTGGCAAGAGGAAGAGATTCTGGACAAGCCTTTTTTTTTTCTGATTCTATTAGTACTTTAGACTCAGTTTTCCTTAGTCCTGGCACTTAAGATTTCATATACCAGTCATCGTTACATGAGTGGGCTGACAATACAGCCATGAATGTACATTTGGAATCCAGTGACCTGTTCCCCTGGGTGGTTGGTTTACTTGTCAGGGGAGGACCAGGGAATAGGACTAGATCTTCTAGGCCACCTCCAGGAGTGTGCTATTGCTGTTCTATCAATATATGAGTTGCAGCTGTAAAGCTAGAGGCAGAAATAAAATGCATGTATTGCAGACAGACAAGAGAGTGGCAGCATGAGACTTTATAAGCCTCAGAAAGATACCTGTCTTAAATCTTCAAAATGTGTGTGCAGAGTAAAATTGAAGCTCTAAGAGGTGGAAAAAAAATATAGGAGTCATTAAGTACACAAAAAAATGTTCATGAAATTGTAAGTCTCACAGAAATTCTTCTTGTCCTATAATGGTGAAATGCCCCTGAAGGGATTTTCTGAAGATCGGCATTTGTGAGGAAATGCATAGTGTTTCTAGTATATGTGTATACAGTGGAATATATCTTGGTTCTGTAATTCAATGAAAACACCACCATCCCTCAAAAAAAATCCCAGAAAAAAAACTCCAAGAAATCCCAAACCCCAACCTTTTCCATTGGACACATCCAATGTCTCCTTCCCTTTTGCATCGTAGAGTGCTTGACTTCTGGATGAATCTGTAAAAAGTCCTTTCTTCCATGTTATTTAAATGTGAACATTACAGGACAACTACTGTTCTTACTGTTTCTTTGCTACTTTTTCTTCTGTAAGGATAGTCTTCTGTTGTGCCTGCAGAACCCAGATGTAAGAAAAGTTAGTTTTAGAATCAGATCCTGATGGAACACAAAGCCTGACTCTTATCCAGCATCCACATTTTCCTAGGCACAGAAACATCCTCGTGTTTCAAGGCCTGATTTTTGTAGGAAGCATCATTATTGCCACAAGTGAGAAAAAGATCTGACAAAGGCAGGTGCACCTAAGTCATGCTGCTATGTCTATCATCTAGCTGGCCCTTTATAGAAGTTTATAGAGTTTAAGACTGGTTTCTAAACACGATGGCACCCAAGGATTCCGTGAGGTGCTAAGTTAAGCTTGAAACTCACAGTTTTTGCAACATCAGTGCTTCCCAGTTAAAATTCTGCTCTATGCTGAGAATTTACTACATTCTATCATCATACATTTTACATAAAAGATATCACCATTCTTGTGTATATTAAAGATAGATTAAATTTGTGGTTTTGTTTGATTTTAATTGTTAATTAAATCACAGTGTGATTTTGGTTTTTAAGTCACAGCAACACCTTTTGGGCAAAAGCAAGTGCTGAAGTGGAACACAATAGCCTGATTTTTTTTTTCTTGCTATCTGCCTTAAGGGATTATGTAATTAAATATAAACTCAAACCAAAACAATACAAAAAAAACCCAACAACCAAAGTCTAAAATCAAATGTAGGAGAACAAATGATTGAACAAATGAAGTAACTTTCTGAGTTGGTGTTTTATATTCGGAGGTGCAGTATTCTGATAGTCAAGCACATAACAGTTAAGTAACAGATGGTAAAGAACAGTTTTGTTTCTGAAAGACATGCCATAATTTCTTTTCTGTGGTCAATTCCAGTTTAAAGTCACTGAAAATGGATGAAATCTCAGTGTTTAAATCTGTGACAAAACGTCTTTAGTGGAGCTGTGATTTAGTTAGGTTATCTTTTTAATTGCACCTGGGATGGATACAGGTACATTCGTACTTTGAAATTATCAGAATGTATTAGTTTATCTGGAAGCACATTTTTACAGTCACATGCATTAAATCTTATTTTAGGTTTTCAGTTGTATGATTTCCATGCTACTGAAATCTTACAAACAGCTTCATGACCTTTTGGGCTTTTTTTTTAACCTTTTTCTCCCACCGGATTTCAGTGCTGATTTACATGGTTACATGCTTTCATGTAGGCCTAGTACAGCTAACTAGTTACAAAGAGATGTTTGGGTTCCATAGTGGGATGTTAAAGGGCAGGAGTTCATTCTTTCTTGCTCTATATAGAGCTGAATGACAATGAGCAACGGCAAAGATATGTTAAAGTCAGGTTAAAGAGCATTTACCATCTTCAGTGTTAGTTCTGGAAGTGAGTGAGTTTCCTCAGCATTTTATTTTCTGCTACAGTACTGGTTGAAACCAAGGAGCATAATGTGTTTGTCTCCTGTTGTTCCCTCTTCAACCCTCCCCACGGGACACACCTTCTTGCAGGATCAATGTGAAAAGAGCAGTTACATTTCTTCATGCACCTGGCCTCTAAAATCATTAGAACCATCGAAAGCTGGAGCAGAATCTGGTCCATATAGTTGTCTAGGCTTTCTCTTGTGCCTGACTTTAAGAACCAGGAAATGAGACTTGTGTGTGGAAAAATGAGAAAGAGGGAAAGAAAATCCCACAGGCAGGGATTTATAAAAGAAAGAAAGAATAGTCAGATAGGGCTGAAGTAGTTTAACCTTGACAAAAAGTTTGGAGAGCAAGTTTCCACATAGAAGGCAGATTCCTGGAGTGCTTGAGTCTGACTACGTGCAGGGAATCACAGGACTGTGTTGTACGCTCCTTGCAAACATATAGGCCACACTGCAGAAATATCTGAGTCTGGCCTCTGTTCTTTAGCCCATAGAAAGATCATCAAGAAAGCTTCACATACTGATTATTTTGTTTGCAAGTGGTTATATTTTTATCAATTTACTAGCAAAAAAGAATGCAAAAGCCCTGGCAATTTCTAAGACTGGAGCACAAATTGTTTTGCTTTGTGATGATGCATTAATCCAAAGCACTGCTGCTTTAATAATGATAAAAAATAGACAAACAGAAAGCATACAGTAGAAAACTTGGATTTATGTAAAGCCTTTTGTACAAATAATGATCTTGGACCATTTCATTCAAGAGTCAGAGAAAAATAAACATCATCTTGCTCTGCTCTGGGAGAAAAGGTGTGATGCTGACATAGACTTATAATATGAAAATGATTTGCTGCACTTCATTATTTTCAAAGGGGAAGAGAACAAGCATGACCTGATGATGATTAGTAGCAAGCAATTGCAGACGGGCTCCAAGGAATTGGGGGTTGCTTAAGCTCTTGTACAAAACACATTTTTTAGGCTGTGATTATTTGCATCTATTGTACATTGGATACTCTTTTTCATTTTTTTTTCTTTCTCTTTTTTTCTCCCCTTACTAGCTCTCCAGATAAAATTTAATTACAAAGCAGCCAGATTGGTACCCAAAGTAGACCTCAATAGACTGCAATAGCATTAAAGAGATTAACATGCTCTGTGGGTTAAAAGTTTAACTTTGAATGAGGGTTTTCATGAAGTTATGCATGGGAATTATCAGTCTAGTGAAAACACATAAACAAACCTGGATGTACAAGACACAGATTTATGTTAACTCTCTGTCAAGGTTGTACTCTCCTCATCAAAGGCAACACATGTTGAGATGGAATGTAAAAAACCTGATTTTATGTGCTTTTCTCAACTTTTCCACAAATGTGATGATGATGAACTGCATCAAAATCAAAATCCTGGTTCTGCTAGCTATTGTGCATGAGCATGTCAGAGCTCAAGGGTAGTAGTGAAATGACCTTGCAATTCCTTCCAGATTGGTTTTAGTTCTCCCTATCTGGTTAACAAGCAGGAAGGAACAAAATGTACCTGTCTCAACACCACTGAGAGGGATTTGAATACAGTGACTTGAAACTATAATGGAAGTGAATGACTTACATTAGCCCACCTGTGTAAATATGCGACTTCGTAAAAAATATTTTAAACATCATTCACAGGAAACAGTGAATATTGGGGGAGACCAAAAGTATTTTGATAACAGTTAATGTATAGAAAACACAAATGCTTATTGGATTGAGGTCTGGTTTGAATTAGAATTAATTGTTATAGGCAAGGAAGAGATGCATTCAGCAATTGGTTCATACCTTTATTTGCATCAGTACTGTCTAGAATAGCTGCTGTAGGCTGAATTGGGATTGGTTGAAGAAAGAGGAAGAAGTAATAAATGCTTGGTTTATATATAGCTTCTCTAGGCGAAATCCATTGCTTCATCTTTTCCTTTTTTCCTCTTTTTTTTTTTCTTCCTTCCAGGCTGCCTACATTTTGGAGGTGATTCTACAGATCTGAAAAATTTCTAAAAAATAATACTATGTCTCAGTATAGGAAGCTAGACTGATATATGGGGAAATATCTTTTAATGAATATCAAGACTAGGCATTCTCGGATGCCTAGTCTTCTTCCCTAGAAGTATCTCTTGTTGGCAAATCAGCTTTTTCTGCATTAGGGGCACTTTAGCTGCAAGCAAAAAGTGATATCTAAAAGACAAACCACCACAGTAGGCAACAATCTTTTCTATTAAAGCATTCTCAAAATCTTGATCTATCAATGTTATTTGACCTTTTCAAGAGCTGCAATGTTTAGCAGTTTATTTTTTTTAGTATTCTCTGGGCTTCATCCAGGAACAATTGTAAGGTATTTTCAGGTCTGTTTTATTTCCTCATTATGAAATATAAATTTTCCTAAAAGAACATTTTAATGTTGCGGTTTTTTCATGTCCACAGTGAATGTTCTGCTTGCTTAGGTGGACGTTGCTTTAGAAGAGATGGCCTATAGGTTACCTAGGTAAACCCAGGAATTTCCTGTTTTAAGATATCACTACTTGTGGAAGGAGTTGCATTTTCCTTAGAAATTTTTATATGATATTGTTAGGACTGTGGAATGAAGAGTGTTGTTTTTCCTAATGAATCACTGCAGCACATGACTTGTCACTCCCCGTCCCTTCCTCTCTAGTTGTCCTTCCATAGGTGCTTAGATTCTCCAGTTCCAAACATTGAATCACTTTTAGTCTCTTCGTCTATTTAATTTTCACATTGAGTATCAGAGCTTAGGTAATTCTCTCAGAGTTTGAATCAAATTCTGTCTACTTGTTTCTGAGGGTATGTGTATGTGATCCCAAGTGAGTGAGTTTGTTTAATGAAAAAACCTCCTATAGGTGGAGATTTCTGCTGCTCAATGAAGACACTCTTAACAGTGTGTAATGTTCCTTTTCTGTATTTGTGATAGGCACAGTTGATTAGCTGAGCCCAGTTACATCTGGGTTCGTAGGTGCTCTCTTCTTAGCATTCTCATTCGCTTATCAAGCTAGAACTCTGCAACCTGAACCTGGATTTTCACACGTGAGTAGTGTGTTTGGCTCACTATGCCACCTAGCCTTCAAACACAGTAAATATCTTCTTAAACATCAACCGTTTATAACCTTTGGCTTTGAATTTACTAAGTATTCCAATGCCTGGTGTTTGCATTAAGGTTTTTTTGATACAGTTGGAAAATCCATCTTCTTCTCTGACCTCTCAAGCATCTACAGCATCTGTCAAGTGTGGAGAGATAAATGACATAGATAGGAATGACTGTTATTCTAACCAAAGAAAGAGAAAAGGACTGGCACTAAAATCAGTGTGGTAGTGTGGGGGGGTTTCTTTCATTTTTTTTTTCATTTTCTCTTACACAAACTTCTTGGCATTGGAAATGGCAATTGGCACTACATCAGGAACCTAAACACTATTTTCCCAGGATGTATTTACTAAAGCCTGATACTCACAGTGAAATCTGCACTAACAGTTTACAGTACGGTAGAATCAAGTTGTGATCTCTCTCATTCAATCAATATTCTGTTTTGAGCTGGCTTGTTATTTAAAGAAATCAAATGTAAAAATCTATACTGCTTTCCGAAAGTTTTTCTTCTCCATTAAACTTTTCAATGTCAAGTGCTGAAAAAATATCCGGAAGGATAGAGATTCTAAGAAGAATTGATATTTTATGTTCTGTAAATTAATTCCAGATTATATTTATATGAAATATAAATTTATATTGTATAACTCCTTTTAAGACTACATGCATTGAAGCAAGAGGGCTTTTTCTTCATTTAACTAGTAAGAAGAGAAATTTCTTTAAAAAAAACTTCTAGCCCTGTAGAAATCTGCAGAGTCTGGAGATAAATGCAATCATCTGGAACTAGATTTTGGTGTCATTTGCAGTAGCATGTGAGACCTACTTAAAAGAATGGAATTATGCTAGACTTGTAGTTCAAAAGAGGTACAATTTGAAAGCACTTCAAAATGTAGACTTTTATAGTTAATACAGCTTTTTTTATGGCAAGTGGACTTATATTAATCATTTTCCTTAGATCGAGCAGATTTTACACCCAATAGAAGATAAGGAATATCAATATTAATAGTAATATTAAAACAATTTAATGATAAAAACTAATGACCAAATTCACATTTACCATCTGAAGATATTTACAGCTATTTCCTCCTCAGCTATTGTAGCTATTTGTTTAGGCTGCTTCTTTGTTTTGATTACAGTATTTATCTGCTTTTGAATAGGCCTTTAATAGTAGAAAATAAGGTGTGTTAACAAAAGTTAACACAAATCCATCAAACACGTCACTTTGTACTTGACCTTCAATGAAGTCCATGAGAAGGTAGACTTATATATGGTCAAGCAGAAGACGTGAAATTAACTTATGCAAAATAAATCACTAATATTGCTTCTGACTGGCTGTTTGGGTCCAGAGAAGATCTGAAAGAACAAGTAGCCTGGTAAGGATGTTGGGTTCAGATTCTAGAAATAAACCCACATGAACATAGTTAAAAGGCTTCTAACCCAGAAAATCATTATTGTTATTGTTATTGTTATACTCCACAGGCAAATGCAATAGAGATGTCACTCTAAATACAAAATATTTGCTTTCAGAAGAGGAATAGCAGGGCTCTGATGCATTTCATAAAGGAGAGATTTTTTTTTCCTCCTGCTTTTTGGGAGAGCAGGCAATTGCCTTTTTTTTTTTTTTTTTTATCATCTGAAATGATGGATTAAGAAACTTTCTACCTAAGTGGTTTTGGCAGTCATTGTCTTGGCTGGCACAATAACAATTATGCTTCTATAAGTCTTTACAGTTCATTTATTATGTCCTGAGTGAGGCTACTATCCTCTCTTAATTCTCATCTATCCAAACTTATTTTGAAGTAGAACATACACACACAAAAAATGTTAAATTTATATTAAAACAGAACTGCAAAAATTCATTGAATTCAGAATTCATTACTCATGTTTTTTTGAAATCTATGAATGGCTTCCTAGACTCTCCTATTCCTTGATAGACATTGTTTTAATCAGTTATAATTCAACATATTGTATTGGTACGATAACTGCATTTAAAGGTTTTGTAGCGTTCCTGGTCAAGTATTTTCTGCTGCCTAATGATCTCCAGAGTTCATTATGCGCCTGTATTGTTATCCAATAGAATATGAGTCTATATCAAGCTACTACTTGCACTGGATGGATCACACTCATTTCCACATACATTTTGAGAGAGTCTGATATGATCAACCCTCAACAGTCAATGTCTTACATACTGGGTGTCCAAGTAGAATTATTGTCCTCAAGATGTCTTATTAAAAAGGCATATAGATAGATCACTGAAATTCTCAAATTTTCCCTAACAGTATCTTAAACTCTGAATGATTTTATTATTATCCCTCACTCAGGATTTCCTGGAATAAATTATCCAGGTCTCTATTAATTGCAGGGGCTGAGAGTTGAAGCTATTAGGAAGGCTTTGGCAAATAGCTGGGCATTAGTATTTATTACAGACATGGATGCATGAGAGGTGCAATCAATTTTGTCTTTGTTGGATTTCAACTTCAGTGAATTGTTCATTGATTTTGGAATTTGAGAGGATTCTAGGAAACTATTAAACAAATGGGCAATTTTTGGAACCATTTTATAACATATACAACAGTCTAGACAATAATGTCACGCCATTTACAAAAAGGTCCTTTTCTGCCTCACTTGGTGCACACTGTCTTCCACCTCATTACTTATTAGCCCATGATAAATTGTGTTCTTTAGACAATTTCTCCCTTAGGTATAAAAGAGAATAAAAACAAGCATGGAAACATCTCATATACCGTTTTTGTTTGGTCATAATTTTTTTCTTCCCATTAATAATCTTTATCATTTTAAAATTTTGCTTCTAATATTGTATGGTAATTTACCTGATACATTAGAATTCCAGAAGTCAGATAATTTCTAAAATAAAGTTTTCTTCCTGTGATCTGGGTATGGAGTTATTTTCCCCTATGTCTCTGAAATACATGGAATGATTTCACAAATTTCACAGATTTACATAGTCAGTTTGCCCAAGGTACATTCTCTGAGCTTTGCATGAGATGTGTTTGGTAACAATGTGGAGATAAAGAGTTTTGCAGCAGCCTGAATTTCCAGAACTCCAAACTCCTTGAAAAAAACCCTAGAACTCCCCAAAACAAAACTCCCCAAATGCATTAAAACAATGCATGAAACATTTAGGCATACAAATTTCTTTTACAAACTGGTTTTCAGGCCTTTTGAAAATGTGAGTCTGTCACATTGTTATTAATCAGGTTTTATTATAGTCTATTCAGTATATGTAGAAGTGTATCATTTAGAAGACCATTTATTTTCTCTTCTGTGGCTGTTAATGGTTTCATGGCCATGAAAGAGTATATGCATTACTCTACAAAAACTTTTTTGCAACAGGGTAGGAAAATAAGGAGAAATTTTTTAAAACAGGATTAACTTTTCCCTCACAGGATGTAGATTTTCCACTCTCAAACTTCATGCTGTCTTTTACAGACAGCAGAGCATATCTGCCTATTTTGACAGTCTAATATATATCTGCAAAAATTATGTCTTTAAATGCAAATCTATGCATTTCTTCCAAGACAATGTTGCTTTTTTTTTCATCTCTACACTCTTCTGTATAAACTTTAACATTATTGTCTCTCAAGAATGTGGTTTTATTCAAATAGAAAGTATCTAGAAATCAGCATAATTGAACTGCTTTTAAATATTCTTTTAGGCTTGTGACATATAACACTTCTTTTAATGCAAATCATAATGTCATATATCTTTTGTTTTCTTATAAGAGAGTGTTCTTATTTAAAAATGAATTTTTGATACCTTTTTCTTAAAACTAGTCCTTGCTGTTTGAACTGATAACACTGAAATACAGGAGTATAGGTTGGCATTAGCCTAAGTCTGCGTTTATTCAGATGCCATAATGCCTTCTTATCACACAAAAAGCTATTGTCTTCACTGCTTCTTCTTCCTTTTGTGATAATCCATTTATAGGACCATCGCCTTTTTATTTCATTTTCTTAGCCCACTCCTTGTTCAGAGAAAATCAGACTCTGATAGAAAACTTACCATCCTTTCCTACTAATCCTTCTCCACAAAACTTTACTCTTCTCTAAGATTTTGGGAATTTTCTTATTAGCAACTTTTAAAATTACATTTGAAAACATATGCTATTTTAAATAAAATCAACATCCTTAGATTGAAATAAGATGACATGTTCTTTTTGTCCCATGCTAAAGATGGTAAATAAGTATTTTTATTCATGAGCTGTTTAAACACCACTCTGCAAAGAGAATTAATTTCACCCATATGTGTCCAGACTTAGATTAGAAGTAGAAATACATTGTAGGTTATAGGATAAGAATAACAAAATCTGGCATATCCCTTCCTATTATATTATGTAACATGACACACAGTTGCCTCTTGAGTCTGAATCCTCCTTGACAACTGATGTGATGAATCCTTACACTATTTTCTTAACTACTCTACGTAACACTGTTCCTGTAGACTCATGTGCTGATTCTGCTTGATATAAATATTTTTTTAAAGAAATGTTTTAGAATTGAAAGGATCCTAAAAAGCCTTTAATATTTCCCCTTATCTTCTCTCCTTTCCACTTCTTTTTTTTTGTCCTCGTTGTTGTCTTTGCCTTTTGCACCTTATAGAAGATGCTGTTTTATTGTTTTCTGATTGTGAGGCATCTGAGATGTGATCTATTGCCAAGTCAGGAGAGATCCTATGCTGGGGTCATTTATCTCTTTAGGGTCTTTTACATCAAAGTATAATTTCATCCCTTAAGGAATTTTTACCTATGAACAAAGTTCTATGTCATAGTCTCTGGTTTTTGGCTATGGAAACTATAAGGAACCACAAGTGATGGATTTTATTAGATTAGCTGAGTATTTCATTGACTGTTTTCTAATGTGAGGCAGGAAAAATCTAGAAAAATAATTAGTCCCTGCACATACAATACAACATTTCACATCCTAATGGCTCTCATTAAGCAGTTCGTGTTTTCACAGAAGTGGAGACAGATAATACTCCTTTAAACAAATGCTAAGTGATTGTATATTAAAAAAATATTTATTTCCCCTTTGGTACAGCTTTCTTGCCTGTTCCACATACCATTTTTTAATATCAAGTAATTTTCCTTTTCCATCTGATCTAATTGTTTAATGTGAATCACTTCCACCTTCGGATCTGGAATCTTTTTTTCGTTTTGTTTTTTTTGTTTTGTTTTTTTTTCCCATGGAGCTGTAGCTCCCTTAGAGATTTTTCAGATTTCTCTGTGATTTCTATACATTTTCATAAACCTGCAGAACTCTAAGAACCAGACCATGGACTCATGTAGCCCGTACATGAGAGGGGAGCATCACTGGCTTAGTACACCTGAGAGTTCCTTTAAGTTGTTTCCAGCTTCTGTCAGTCTATCAAGTGCTTCTACACTTCCAGTTTTGTCTGTTCCTAAAAGTTTTGCACCTCGAGTGCCATTAATTTTATTTGAGATAAAGAAACTCTAATATTGATCTTTGTGACAGAAACTTTTCTGTTCAACATCAAGATTTTTGTTGTTATGGTGGTTTGTGATATCAAGCTGATCCTAGATACTGTTGTGGTTCCTCCTTCAAGGCCTAAAAGGAAAAATTATGGGATTTTTTTGTTTGTTTTTCTTTTGATTTCTTTTTAATTACATTTTTATACTTGGTCTCGGGGATCTCCAGAGACTTTTTAGTTGGATAGGGACACTCCTCTTCCAAATTCAGGACCATGTTGTTGCTTTCCTCCACTGCAGAGAGTAAAGAGGAAGCACACCAGTGGACCGAGGTTATTTCTCTGAGGCTTAGATCCTTGCAATAAATGGAGCATCTATTTTCACTCCACATAAGTAAAATGACAGCTGACTTTTAAAGTAATTTTAAGTGATTATGAAAGGCCACCACACCACAACATTACTATTTTCATGACATCATTTGAATCCCAAGCATTTTAGAGAAGAAATGGAACAAAGGAACAGAAAATACTCTTGCTGCTTCTGGAAGAAGTATTCTGCTTGTATGTTCTCCAGGTAATGGCACAAACCAAGAAACCAGTTTCTCCTTCTTCTAGTCTTTCCATGGACTCTCTGAGGAAGGTGTCCCGGTTCAAGACAAATTCAGAG
>VWZK01012958.1:242479-252541 GCA_013396935.1 Baryphthengus martii | reverse complement strand
AAATAAAGAAAGAAGTTAGTTCTGGTCTTAGTAAAAGAAAAGTTAATTCTGGTTCCAGAAAAAGACGTTCTGGCCTCAGAAAAAGACGTTCTGGTCTAAGTTCTTTCTCTTTGCAGTTGTAAACCAGGAAATTTGGATCAACTGCTGAAAACTGCCATTCTTCAGCAAAATAACTACAACCAGTTCTTTTATGCATCTCTACTCAGAGTATTAAATCTGCTCTTAGAAAATGTTTTAGTTTTTTTTTAAGTGCTTTATAATACTAGAGTGTTGATGGCAGCAATATTTGATAAACTCTCGCTCCAACAGACACTTAATTTATGGTTGTTCTGAGCAAAATACTTCAGGACAAGATGAAACATCCACAAGCTGCACCAGAGGAAGTTAAAATTGAATATTAGGAAGAATTTCTTTCCTAAAAGAGCAGTTAAGCATTGGCCCAGGCCGCCCAGGGAAGTGGTGGAGTCCCCATCCCTGGAGGGGTTCAAAAAAACGGGTGGATGTGGCTCTTGGGGACACAGTCTGGTGCTCAGGGAGGTGTTGGGTAGAAGGTTGGACTTGATGGTCTTGGAGGTCTTTTCCAACCCTAATGATTCTATGATTTTTAAGTCTTAAATCAAATTCTAAGATCTGGAAATTCAATACAGGGCAGGGCAGAATTTTTTTTTTCAACTTCCACACCCTTTGCAATGACCCTGGTAGTTCTTGTATAGTTACTGCTTCCTGAAGTCAGATCCCAAAGCACCACCCAAGTTGAACCAAATCGCGTTCCGTGCGGCCAACGTGAGCCGATTAAACACCTTCCGCGCATTCCGTGACTCTCCCGTCCTTCGTTACGCAAAGAGAACCGCGGGCACGGGTTTAGAGAGCGGTCAATAAAGCAGAGGAATCAATAACTGCTGGTGACAACGGCATGAAATCCAAACGACACACACACCCAAAAAAAAAAGGGATTTTAAAAGGCTCTCCGGCTGCTACACCACCAGGAACCGAAAGACCCACCACAATCTCCCTTCTCGTGAAAATCGGCCTCTTCTCCAGCCGGCCGGCTCACACGGGATCAATGCCTTCAGGTTTTGCCAAAATTAGGATACACCACGAGTAAATCCAAGCCCTCACCTCTCTTTTCAGGAATTAAAAGGTGTGGGGCTTGGATGGAGTATTTCGACCCCCGTTTTTTTCCCCTAAAAAGGCTTTTTTTTCAGGAATCTAAACACACAACCCCTATGAAAAAAAGGCACAAAAATACAGATGGCAGCCTCTGGTTTGGGTTTCTGATTTTTTTTTTTTCTTTTTTTAATCTATTATGTATTTCAAAGTATACTGCTTGTGCTTAAAACTGCCCTCCCCACAGGTTATGTGCCAAAGAAGGCAGCAAGCACAGCAGCACTTGTGTGTAAAATTAAGATTATTACTTCAGAATTTGCAAAATTTTACATAAAACACATTATTTCTGTTGGTATCAGACGAATTTGAAATAAATTAAAAATAAGCTTCACGTAAACATCGATTACAACACGTGCTCAACTGAAAAGAGCTGTTTTCCAGGGGAAATAAAAGGTGAGTAGGTTTTTAAAAGTATATTAAACCAAACTGGCCACACTCCTTTCAAAAATAAACAGGCAACAGGCACTCAAAATAGAAGCCCACTAATGGAAGTTCTCGATAAGGGCACGTCGGCGACGGTGACGTTATCTTGTCACCCAACCAAACTTGGGACTGGTCCAAAGTTGAGGCTGAAATCCAATAAAAATGAAGTCTAGTCTGAGACAGATGATAATCTCGGACATCTCCCACCCCAAAGAGGGATTAAAAATTAGGTGAAGCACTAACAGAACCACAAGGAACGGGGTTTAGTCTCTCTAAAGCCAAAAGAATTTGTTTACAAATAAAACAAATGGTGAAGAAAAGTCTTGGTTTTGCATTTGTGCTTTCAATTTGTAATTTTATTTTTTTTTTTGCCTGAACAGCAGCGAAAGGAAGCGGAAATTGTTTTGCTTAATGCACACAAAGTGACCTTTGGGAGGCCAAGATTTCCCGATAACAAAGGAAGAACAGGGAAAATAGATGCAAATAGAACACACACACACATACAAAAAAAAAAAAACAAACAACCCTCCAACTAAAATCAATTCCTATAGATGAAATTTTCAGAGGCCTATTAGTGCAATGCATCAAAGCCATCCAATCTGGGAGAAATAATCAGATCCTGTTTAAAGACACACAAACAGCTTCAAAATTCAGCGACTGTTCACTGATTAACCATGAGAACAGACTCATCATTCAAAGGCTACAGCAGTTTATTTAATTTGGACATCTGACAGCATTAGACCGACACATTTTCTTCCTTCTATTCCAATGGGTGACCGAGGTCAGATGCTTCTCGAGGTAAGAACCATTTTTTTTGTCAGATTTGGTCTGTAAAAAAAGTACAATCCAATATTTACACCCATCCAGAAACTGCTGAAATCAATAAAAAGATGCTCAATGGCTCTGATACTGATCTCTACCAACAAAAGGTACATGATGGGGAGAGGGAAAGGTTATAAAATCTGTATCAAGAAAAAAAACAACCCACCCAAATCTATTGCATCATAATTTAAGCTGGAGGATACGTCATTAACTTGAAAACATTAAAGCAAAAATACACCTTTCAAATGACAGGTGATAAATGAAAATATTTTAGAAAGAGATTTGGAAGTGTTAAATATTAGACAGAAGCCAGTTTGGGGATTATTTCAGAGGCAGGTAAAGTACATTGGCCATAAAGCTTCAGTGTGTAATTCTAGAATGATTAACACGCAGACATCTGAGCCCGCTCGCTTAAAATAAAAATGCACCCGTATCTCAACTGGCAACTGTGCTACAGACCAGAATGCAACAGATACACCAACAAGGGGAGGCAAAAATTAAAATAATTTGGTAATATAGATGCAGTGACTAAATTTTGAAGGTGTAGTTACAATGAGTTTTTAGGAAAACGTCAGTGATTTCTGAAAATTCAATATACAGCTTCTAATCCTCTCGGATGGGACTTCCAAACTCCATGGGAGTGGAGGAAGTTACCGTGTCTTTATAAGAACTCTTTAAAATTATAAAATGCAGGGTTTGGACACTATTTAGGGTCCTAAGTTCAAAGCCTGCTCCGAAGTTTTGATCAACAGAATGAGGTGGAAGAGGAGCTCGGAAGGAATAAGGCTCTTTGTGCCTTCCCAAACAAGACTTATTTCCAAACCTGATTATGGAACAGGAGCTACTGGTCTACAACTACCTGATCCTGAAAGGAAAAGTGAATGAGAAGAAAAATGCAACTTCTTTCACGAGCAGCACTGTCCAGATTTTAAACAGGCAGAATCTATTTCAAATGAGACTGAATTTAGCAGTTTGGTTTGGGTATCAAGTTCCCCCTCCTTGGGCTATCAGAAGAAATAGGTTGTAAAAGTGTTGCTATATGAGGTTCACTAATTACAACTTTAACAATTTGGGTTATTAATCCCTCTTTCCTGCTTAAGGGCAGCCTGGTGAAGAGAGTTGAGAAAGATTTCAGGATTTTTGTGATGAAAAGCACTCCAAAAAGCCTTCCTCTTCCATTTTATCGTCTGGCTAAAAATCAGAATTATTCTACGGAGCGCACGCGCTCTCCTCCTTGACTCAACATTGAAGCTCCCAACTCCAGGGAAGAAAAGTCCATAACTGAGAATCAAATGGCCCTATTTTTTTATTATTATTATTTATTTTTTTTTTTACCCTTTGCAGCTGTTCCCAGTGGAGATTGAGTTTGACAGCTGCATTCTGCTCTCCCTGCGAACCAAATGCCGCGGTCGAGTGGCCTCTTCTTTCCCCCTCGCTTCTTTTACTCACATATTCTCATCTTTGTACCGCTCCAAGGTGCTCTGCCAGGAATATTCCTCTTGGCTGAAGTTTATAAACGAAGAAAACAATTTCAAATTCGCTCTTCTTCCCAACCTCATTCATTAAAAGCGCCCCAAAAGCCTATTCCAGAACCCTGAGGATTTATATCACCTACCCACTACAGTTTCCTAGTTTGGAACAGAATTTCGTTACTTTAGGAGGATTCTAATGATGATGGACAGAAAACACTCGCTGACCACACCAAAAGCTGTAAAACACACTTAGCTGACAGATCCAAGGCAAATAATCATTTGCCAGGTGCTTTCAAGTGCTGTCACTGACATCGCTGCTCCGAAAGGTAAAAAGGCAGCTTCCAGGGAACACCAGCTTCTCTTCCCAGTTGTTCCCAGTTGCACTTCCTAAACGTTGGCTCGCGGAGCTGAAGGCATATAAAGCAGGTCTGTTATCTGTTCTTTAATTATCTTGAGGTTTTGCACGAGATCAAATTGTTTTCTCTGTGGTTTTCCAGTCTCCTGTTCTCTATTTGTCAATTTGTTAATATTTGTTTTATTTCCTTACTGGCAAAAAACCAATGTATTATCACAGATGTGTATTAACACTCTGGGCATGTGAAGATAAGAAAGGTCAGTTCTCACAAAAACATTGCTGGCTGATCAGAATTGTCTTTTTTTTTTTTTTTTTTGGACAACAAAAATTTCTCAGTTGAGTGCAGAGTTGATTCAGGGTACAAAGCAAGGACATTTTACTGCTATTTTGCCATTTCTATTTCTCCCTTTCCTTCCTTCTCCCCAGCCCAACAAAGTTTTCAGTGCCAAAAAAAAAAAAAAAAGAATCTTTAAAGAAAAATTAAAATGATTCTACTTGTCAGCCCACAAGGGGAGCAAAAAGAGAAACGTCAACGCAGGATGTTTTTTTTCTGAAAGTTTTATGCAGATTGTTCTTCATCTCAGGTTATATCAAATTATTAAATATCGGTAACACTTTTGATGATGATTTACTGAAAAATTCTTTTTCAAATGGCTACTAAGACACACAACACGTTTACAGGGTTTCTGAGAATCATTATTGATGGGGCCACTAAAAAACTGAGGAGGAACTTAAAGAGTTGACAAATTGATAATTGAAAAATTAATAAATTTCTAACTTAAGTCAATTTAATTACATGACAAGCTTATGGGACCAAACCTTAACATGAAGGTTATGAGTTCACATTTTTGAAGGATAAAGAGAATGAAGAAAGGGCTTGAATTGTGAAAGTCAAAACCTGTATCCATATAATTCTATATAAATATTGTATATATAATTATATCTATTTATACTGCATATCTATTTATATTGCATATTTATATTGCATATCTATTAAAAGCAGAAGCTGCCTTACTCAAGATTGCCCAGACAAAAGCTAAACCAGAAGTTTTCCCTATTCCTCCTGTTCATTTGATGGACGTCCGGCATTTTGCACGGCCATGGGTATTTTAAAAAGAATTAATAGGGAAAAGACTGCTTGGGAAAAAAAAAAAAAAAAAAAGGCTACAGAACTCTGGGAATCTAATGAGTTCCCCACTTCACACTGACATCAAAGTCAAGTGAAACAGGGTCAAGGAGAGTTTTTGGGAAGTCAAAGGAGCCTTCCAGCGCGGTACATTTACATGCCACTCATCTGGATCCCACAGGCTACAATTAATCCAGAACAGCTCCCAGCTCACAACATTCCCATCCTATTCCACAACAAACTGTCCTGTTCCAAACTTAGCTGAGTAGCTCTACCTATGACTTCTGCTTGGGAGAGAAGGAAGCTTCAGTTTCCTGGGAATAGCTGCTAAAAGGAGCCGGCGACGCACGAGGCACCCACCAAACTGCTCGGATATTATCAAGGGCAAGGTCTGATTTCCTAGGATGCTTTCAGAGCTGGTGGAAAAGAGCCAAAAAACAAGATCAGACCTCAAAATCTTGACTAAAAAAGAGCCAAGGAGCTCTGCTGGATTTGAGGGAGCAGGAGAGTCGGATGCCAGAGAGGTGAGTCAGTGCAGAGCCTGAAGTTTAGGTTAGCAGGAACCTCAGAGATGAAAACCCGGAGAGAAGCGGAATGCTGGTGGCAAAATTCAATGGATGGGAAATGCTGCTGGAATTTTGTAGATCTGTCATGGAAGAGAAACAGCAGAGAGGTTGGGAACGAGCTAAGATTTGGTGGCTGCAGTAGGACGGACAACCACGAGACTGAGCAGTAGGTGGACAGACACTGGGAAGAGAAGAGAAGGGAGGCCTTGGATTATTAAATAAAGGGACTCTGATAAAAAAAAAAAAGGTGAGAGAACCATTTTTAAAAATTAATATATCAATGATGACATCACCACCACAGAGACCTGAATTAAGATGTACTTCTTGTGGGGTAAGAACTACTTGGGGCTCTGCCTTCACCACCCATCTTGGAATCTTCCCCCAAATGCGGTCACGAATATTTATCTGCTACCTTTGGGAAGCTCTGTCTTTTTTTTCATGCTGAATTTGGTATATTTGTTTTTACATTGTCAAGAACCTGAAAAACCTCCAAGTGGTAGTTTTGGATTCTGCTCCCGTGCGGATAACGCAGGGCACGGCGGTCAGGTAACAAATAACAACTGCAGAATAAATTTTCTTTTAAGAGAAAAAGTGGGTATTTATGTTTGTTGACAATGCCAACATTAACCTCATTTTGTCCCATTACAGAAAAGAAATTACCTTAACTACTCTGGATTTAACACCAGCATGAAGAGAGTCATTTTACATCTCATTGTTTTGAGCAACATTCCCCTGTAGCTGCAATTTCGTTGCCCAAACAAGTCATAAAAACGAGTTATAACCTCACAGCAAGAACAAACACTCAGACCCAGCGCATAAAATTGGAAACAACAACATCTACTTCTCATCTGACGACGCCACGCCAAACACAAAAAAAATGTCAAAAACCCAGCAAATATTTGAGCATATTGAGTATTATTCTCAGGACTATGTAAACAGCAGATTCAGCAGACGCAATATTCTGTGCACCTAATTGAACACCCCAAAATAAACACATCAAAAAGAATTTCAGAGCAGCGGCACGTCGTGCGCCGTGAGGAATAATGCGCTGAAATCTGCCAAGCTATTTTTGGACACTTTCAAAGAACTTCGGCGTCGGAGCCGAGACTGAAGACACGGCGAGGTTGTTTTTTGTTAGAGAATTTCTCCATCTGGCAACGTGCTCGTCTTAAATTAGCATGAAAACACTGTATTTTTGAGATATATCTATACTTAATTCACCCCTTTCCAGCAGAAACACTCCACTTTTCAATGACTCAGCTTTATTAACCTAAACAATATCGAGGGACGGGAGACCGGCAAATTTTTGGGATGTTCGCAAACCTCCCGCTGCCGACAGGAGACGGTCAAAGTTTTGGGATATTTGCAATTTTCCTGATGTCGAAGAAGATCGGAGTAGCCTGGCCAATTTCACATAAAAACTTAAGGTGTTGAAGGTTCTGTTTGGCTTCTACCTACTTCTGCTACTGGAGGTTTTGAAGGCCAGGTTGGATGGGGCTCTGGGCAACCTGCTCTAGTGGGAGGTGTCCCTGCCCGTGGTAGGGGGGTTGGAACTCGATGATCTTCAAGGTCCCTTCCAACCCTGACAATTCTATGATTCTGCTTCCATGGGTTTAGTATAAAATCCGAAAAGTAAGGTTGAGACTGCGAATAATAACAAGGGAAGGGAGTAACGACGTGTTCTGGCACTTCATTTAGAGTATCTGTGATAACACAAGGGAGATACAGCAAATGCGAGTCGTCAAATTTAATCTCAAGGTAAACCGAGTTTACGTAACTTCCTCTGAAAGTGGATCAGTCACCGGGGTTTTCGACAGCGTTTCAAGCCACGTTCTCCACTTGTAGTTCTTGAAAACCACCGCAGTGAAGTGGTGGCGGAGCCAAGAGCTTTATGATTTCAACTCTGCATCAAAGTCTAACCTCAGGTCATTTTCGAGTGCTGGTTCTTTTCAATCTCCATGAAACGTAAACAGCAATAGTTACTTTTTTCCCTGCTCTGTAAAGCAGGGTGCAAACCGACTATGAAAAGCTCTTTAACAGCCAAAAGAACTGGGGGAATCTCAACAGCTCTCAAGTTTAGCCAGAGGACCTCGCAAGAATCCCATTCCTCTTGAGTCCTTCGACATGTCTTTTGGCACGAGTCGATTTCCCGACGCCGCTTTATGTTGGCACGCTTTGTACTTCAAACATCAGGCAATCTTCTGTCTAGCAGCACGTCACCGGTTGTTTCCTGTTTCTTTTCTCAACTAAGGAAGCTTCTCTGCTTCAATCACTGCCTTGGTTATCTAGCAAATCCCTTTCGCTTACAAGGCACCAGACTGGAAGTCTGGACCAGGGTCTAGAGAACCTCCACTTGCGCTTCAAGAGTAGATCAGGAAACTGAGCTTAGGAAACAAGATTAGACCAGGAAACTAAGCCTGGTTACAGAGATCACTCCGGCCTTCCGGGAACCCCCCAATACGGGTCAAGCCAAAGACGACGCACGAGTTCAAAAGAATATCTAGACCTTGAGAATTTAGAAAGGATACATTCCACTAGTAGTTCTGCCTCCTCACCTGCACTCTTGCTTTTAACGAAATCTCTCCATCTAGAGAAGTCATCAGCATCTCTTCATTACAACGTGTCGCTTGAGGATTAATGCCTCTATAGGAACCACTGTCTTTCTAACTTCTACACAGCTATCAACTTAAAATATATATATATATATCTCTCGACACTGACAGCGCTCATCGGCACCACCACATCTGCCTTTTTAGAGGAAAGAACGAAACAACTGATAAAACAGCCATTAAAACTAAAGTAACTGTGCATTGATTTTGTCACGGGAAGATAGTTCGGGACAGCAAAAATTCGGCTTCCAAAAGGCCATACAGACACTTTCCATCGAATGCTCTGAGTTTCCTCACAGTCCAAGCTACAATTAAGCTAAGCAGACATATTTTCCAGTGACACAGACTTAACAACCACCTTGCTGCAACACACAGGACTTCAACTCCAAGGACAGGACTCTTTCTTAATAACAAACTCAGACTAACTAGCTTGTTTTCCTCCCTTTACACGTTTGTGAATTAAAAGACAGCAGGCACTAAATTACCTCCAAGACCCGCTGAGATGACTAAACCATGAGTAAGACAGCGTACTACAGAACTAGGAGGCGGCTCTCCGGTTAGTTGTGTGAGGAGCAAAACAGGCAGCGTGCTCGAGAGGTATCCCTCTTAACTTCCTCAGATCTACCATCGTGGGGGCGGGTTCTCGACGAAGCCATAACAGCAATCTGGAGTTAATCATCTGGAAGAGTAGCTGAAGTCCCGTGAACTACGTTGAGTACACGCTGTGCAACTTTTAAACTCCTGGAATACTTCTGTTTTCCTACACACGTCTCAGACTCGAACACAACAACCCCTTTTACCAACCATCCCTAGTTTGTTTATTTTTTTTTTTAAACTGGACTGTTTGTTTATCCTCAGTAAAGCTGAAACAGGGTATCCAACACCTCCCCAAAACGTGCAAACCAACTAGGACTTCCACGACTTTTCTGTCAAGAGCTGGAAAGTTTGGCACCAAGGGCTTCCTCATCATAAACGCCATCAGCTTCCTTCCCACCGGGAAACAGCAACAACAACTGAAGAACCCACCCAGGAGAACGCAGGGGGAAGGGGACAAGGAACCATCCCACACCCCGAAGGAGACCAGGGAATCCTGAGGGGAAAAGCCTCAGGCTGACATGTGGGGAGGGGGAAAGGTGGGAGAGGGACCGGGGAAGGCGGCGGGCGCGCCAGGCCCTGGGTTTCCACGGTCGGGCCTCGCAGCCGGGTGGGCAACGGGGCGAGGTCTCCCCCCTTCCCCAGGGTCGGGTCGGGACGGGTCGGGTCGGGACGGGGCGCGGCCCGGCGGGTTCCCTTACCCACGGTGGACTTGCAGGCCTCGCAGAAAGTGTCGTCGGTGAAACGCTCCATGAGGCTGGTCTTGCCCACCCCCCGCGACCCGATGATGATCACCTGCAGCTTGAAATCGGCCGGCCGCGGCGGCTGCTTCCTGCGGCGGGACTGACCCCCGGAGAGAGCCGGCGAACCCCCCGCCGAACCCGCTCCGAGGTCCAACCCGCCGCCCCCCACCCTGCGCTGCGGCAGC
>VWZK01012958.1:86626-233547 GCA_013396935.1 Baryphthengus martii | reverse complement strand
GGATTAGAAGAGGGGTGGTGAGTAGGTCGAGAGAGGTTCTCCTCTCCCTCTACTCTGCCCTGGTGAGGCCACATCTGGAATATTGTGTCCAGTTCTGGGCCCCTCAGTTCCAGAAGTACAGGGAACTGCTGGAAAGAGTCCAGTGCAGAGCCACAAAGATGATGGAGGGAGTGGAACATCTCCCTGCTGAGGAAAGGCTGAGGGAGCTGGGGCTCTTTAGCTTGGAGAAGAGGAGCCTGAGGGGTGACCTAAAGAATGTTTGTAAATATGGAAAGAGTGAGTGTCAGGAGAACAGAGCCAGGCTCTTCAGTGACATCCAAAGACAGGACAAGAAGCAATGGGTGCAAATTGGAGCAGAGGAGATTCCAGGGAAATGTAAGGAAGAACTTTTTCACAGTGAGGGTGACAGAGCCTGGAACGGGCTGCCCAGAGAGGTTGTGGAGTCTCCTTCTCTGTAGACGTTCCAAACCCACCTGGACGCCTTCCTGTGTGACCTACTCTAGGTTCCTGCACTGACAGGGGGGTTGGACTCGATCTTTCAAGGTCCATTCCAACTCCTACCGTTCTGTGATTCTGTGACTTTGCCAGTGAACACATCAATAGTAACAGCATTACTGGAAAACTGCCTTCATTTTTCACAGCCACGCTTCTGGAAGGACGTGGAGATACAGTTGAAGGATACAGAGCAACTTGGTGATGAGATCTGTAGTGCTCTCTGCTTGGATAATCAGCGCTTTGAAAAGCAGTAGAATCTTTTCATCAGTGGCCCATCTTCAGAACTTCACTTGGGTGGATTGTCCAGTACTTGGTTAGAAAAAGTCTGAGCTGAAAGCACTCAGCATTGCTCTTGGAGTCACATCTGTTTGCTCTCCAGTTCATGTCCCGAAGCAGTTTCTCTTCAGGGTTCACCCCACTGTTGCTCCTCTTCCTTGGGCTTCCCCTTCTCCTTTTAATTGTTAAATATCTCATGACCTTTTCAGGAAAGCCCGTTGCCCACCTTGAACCGATATCAGACAAGATGACCAAAGGAGATGAGCTCAGTAAGTCCTACAGAAGCAGTTGCATAATACTGTGCTTTTTAAAATTTAAACCTGATTTTTTTTTAAGAGATGTTAAGCAGTGTATACAATTCCAAAAGACCCTCTATAATTACCTTTTCATTTTCCCTGACTTCACTGATAGCAGAGGGTGGACCACTGATGATCTTTGGCTACACAGCGCTTTTTTACCTCTCAACGAAAGGACAGTAGATAATTACAGCTTATTAATGGGCAAGAAGAACAGTTCTGTACACACAGGAGAAAACGTTAGAGTCTTATTCAAAGCTGCAGAGGGAAAACTCTCAATGCAGAGAGACACTTTTATGGAAAAACATGGTGTGTTTTTGGGTTTTTTCCTCAGTAACATTTTGCACACTGTATTTTGCATCTTACTCAAGGGGAAAACGCACCCAAATTCAAAGCACTTGTGTTTTATTGACTCTAGTTCAGGTGGATCCAATTTCCCCCCCCCAGATTTGAAAAATGGGATTTGAAGTGTCAATTAAAGCATCTCTGATGCTGGAAATCTTTTGCAATCTGCAAACTCTTGCAATCTCCAAACATCCCAGGTGACACTTCAATATGTGCTTTTGCTGGTTTTTTTAATATCTAGTAAAAAAAATATCTTTAACTCCACCAACAACAGGTATTATTTGAATTTAAATGCTTTCCAGAATATTTAATAAGGCCAGTGGCTGAAAAAAAAAAATAAAATCATATTAATAAAGCCAGCCCTCCTGCCTTGATCAATACATCAGTTGGTAAGGAAGGGATAACTCTGTGCTGGAAATGATGCAGCTCTTTGTTTGCACTCCAAACACTTTCAATGCACTAAAAAAAAAAAAGAGAATTATATGCTCTTCCCCAGTCCCTGACAAATATTGCTATGACTCACAAGAACAATTTGCAACGGGGTTATTTCCATTTCAAAAGGAGCTTGGAGAAGAGCGGATACGTGGAAGATGCAAAACCACCCCAGTCTTTGTGGGCCACAATTTCCTGAAGTGTAATGGACTTTTTTTTAAAAAATTATTATTTATTCTTCATAAAATGCACCACAAGAGGGCTCTCTGACAACAAAAATAGGCCAAAAAACAAATCCAGAGCTGGCTCTGAAAAGTAGTTGTTGAGCTCTAGGAGCAAGTTCACCGGCAGAGCCCTGTGAGTGGTGCTGTTGGAGCTGAGGAGAACAGTTTAACCATCCTGACAAGACCAAATGAACCACTTTTCCCCTGATTTTATTTGCTTTCAGGAAGCAACTAGGATACAATGGCCCTTGCTTAAAGGTTCAACCGTAAATTGTTGTGCCTACCTGTGCCAAGTTAACAGTGGATTTGTCGTGTGGATGCCGATCTTGTGATAGCACAAAGAACTTAATGGTATTTATAGAAATATTTACACCCATTTTGGAGTGAGAAAAGCAAAGCATTTGTTCTTATTTTGTACTATTTTGTTCTCTACTGGCCTTTCGAAAGGAAGTTAAGCGCATTCCAAATTTCATTTATTTACAAAAACGGGGTACATAGCTATTACTTCAGCCATGTATGGGTTGGTTGGAAAAAAAGATTTCCATGTGTGTAAAAGTGTGGGGATGGAATATGCATGTGGAAAATACGTGCCTAATAAAAGTATCCATTCCAACTTGGGTGCAGAAACCGTCTTAAACAGGTCCAGTCAGAATCATAGAATTGTTTTGGTTGGAAGAGACATTCAAGATCCAGTCCAGGCATTGCCCTAGCACTGCCAGGGCACCACTGAGCCCTGTCCCTCAGCACCACATCTCCACGCCTTGGAAACCCTTCCAAGGATCAGGGGGACTCCAGCCCTGCCCTGGGCAGCCTGGGACAGGCCTGGACAACCCTGCAGGGGAACAAATTGTTCCTCAGCTCCAACCTAAACCTCCCCTGGGGCAACTTGAGGCTGGTTCCTCTTGTCCTGTTGCTTGTTCCTTGGGAGAAGATCCTGACTGCCCCCTCCCTGGCTCCAACCTCCTGTCAGGGAGCTGTGGAGAGCCAGAAGGTCTCCCCTGAGCCTCCTTTGCTCCAGGCTGAAGAAGCCCAGCTCCCTCAGCCGCTCCTCACCACACTCCTGCTCCACACCCTTCCCCAGCTCCGTTGCCCTTCTCTGACCACGCTCCAGCCCCTCCAGGTCCTTGTGGAAATGAGGGGCCCAAAACTGACCCCAGGATTTGAGACGTGGCCTCCCCAGTGCCCAGTCCAGGGGGATGATCCCTGCCCTGGCCCTGCTGGCCACACCAGTGCTGACCTAGCCAGGATGCTGGCGGCCTTCTTGGCCACCTGGGCACATTCTGGCTCATGTTTAGCCAGCTGTTGACTAGAACCTCCACATCCTTTTCCAGTGAGCAGGTTTCCAGCCACTCCTCCCTAAACTCCAAGCCCCGATAAGTGAAAGGCCGTCTCCCAAAAAGGCTTTGCTGAAGATAGAACACCAAACTCCTGTATTTTTGTCCCTCACCTCATAGGTTATTGCCAGAAAGCAGAACTTCCCTGCCTGCAAAGGTTAAAACAAACTTCAATTCTTATAAAGACAGTGTCTGGTTTTGGGGCGATGCTGGGTGGGTCTACACAGTCTTAGCACAGGACAATTCATAGCCTGGACACCTAAAAGGCAAACAGACTAGTCTAGTCAAGCTCCACGGGCTGTTTGTCTGGACTGAAGTGCAGATTTAACAGCACAATGGAAGAAACAAGAACAGCATCTAAGAGCAAGTCGGTCCCATTCTTGCTGAGTAGAACAGGACACACGGAACCAGGAGGTGAAAAATCAGAAACTGCCCTTAGTTGCCCCTCATCTGTTACTCACGGCTGCTGACCACACTTCAGCAACTGCCCACGCGAGCACTTCTGGTCCGTGTGAGGGACAGAAATCAAACGCATCAGTTGACATTCAGCTGTTTGAATTTTCCCCTAGATGGAGCAGAAGAGCCCTCCTCGTCAGTCACCAGCTCCCAGCTAAGAGTTACACCCCATCCAATCCCTAGCAAAGTGAAATAACTGATGAGCTTCGACTATCTCCAGCAGCTTGTTAAGATAACGTGTCCTGAAACAAAGTGCTCCCCTCGTCAGGCATAGCTGGAGTCTTTTTCCCTTCCCTCTCAGCTCCCAGCTGCTGCCTCAGACCCTGACTGGAAAGGCTTGGTGAGTGCTCCTAAGTCAAAGGCAGGCACAGATTTAATGGGTTAGTGGGTTTGTTGTGACTGAACTTGGACTAGAGAGCTGAGTCCCAACCCATTGGTATTATGGTCCTGAGTGAGCCCACTTCAGAGGCCTGCGGTGCTAGTCATGAAATAGAAGAGGATTACTGGTTTGGACAGAGATTTATATCTAGTCTTCCCAGCTCTAATAAGAAATGGTCCTAAGCTGCCTGAAATGCAATCTAGGCTTTCCTGAAGTTTAGTGGTGTTCAGAATGGGGACTTTGGTTCGGGGAAAGTATTTATAAACTTAATAGATCCTGAAGCATCTGTTCTAAGACTCCCCAGTCCTCGCTACAGCTCCCTGTGGAGCAGTCCAGAAAAACCGTGCTTATAAAAGTTCTGCCTTGCAGTTCCTCAGCCCTAATTCTGTCCAGTTGTCCCATAAAGGACTCTCATTGCCAAGCTGGCCTCCTTAGTGACTGTCCTTCTGGTAAATCACAGAATGGCTTGGGTTGGAAGGGACCTTGAAAGTCATCTGGTCCACCCCCCCTGCAGGGAGCAGGGACATCTGCAACTAGAGCAGGTTGCTCAGAGCCCCATCCAACCTCCCCTACAACGGGGCCAGGGATGGGGCAGTGACCACCTCTCGAGGCAACCTGGGCCAGGCTCTCACCACCCTCAGCAGTGACAATTCCTCCCTTCTCTCCAGTCTAAATCTCCCTCTTGTAATTTCAACACATCCCCCTTGTCCTGTCCCAACAGGGCCTGCTCCAAAGTCTGTCCCCATCTTTCTGCCAGGCCGCGGAAGCCCTGAAAGGCCCCAAGAAAATCTCCCCAGTGCGTTCTCTTCTCCTGGCTGAACATCTTTCACAGGGGCGAGCTGAGGTTACAGACAGTGCTTAGTGGAGTTCTCCTCATTTGTTATAATTATAGAATGACTTGAGTTGGAACCATTGCTTGATTGCTCACGTGAAATCATGGGCTGTTGACTGACACCAAGTGAGAGGATCTATTTGACACTGAAATGGCTGAATTAAACTGGAAGCCACAGTTAATTCCTCCTCTGTTACTCTTCTAACACCCTGATCACTCTTTTCCTTGAAAGGATAACCTCCAGTTACAATCTGTTGCAGAACAGCCCGTTTCAAGCAGTGCCAGAATTAAAGAGGATCCCTCAATGTGCAGGATGAGCCAGCCAGATGATGCCTATTGTTATAGAAGCACAGAACGGTCAGTGGTCAAGGTTAGAAGGTATCATCTGGTCCAACAGCACTGCTCACCCAGAGCAGGTTGTCCAGAACCACATCCAGTCAGGCTTTGACTGTCTCCACAGATGGAAACTCCACAACCTCTCTGAAAATCTGCTCCAGTGTTTGGTCTCTCTCACAGTAAAAAAAAAAGTATTTTTTTGTGTTCAGATGAAGTTTCATGTGTTTTGTGTCCTTTGCCTTCTGTCCTGTCACTTGGGCACCATTGACGGGAACCTGGCTCTGTCTTCTTCACTCCTTCCCAGAAGTTACTTATGTGAATTAATAAAATCCCCCTGAGCCTTCTCTTCTCCAGGCTGAATTCTCCCAATCTAGGTTCAAGATCTGTCAATTTTACCCTAGGATTTTTACAATGCCTTGTAAACAGAAGTGTAACACCACGCTCGGTGCACCCTCAAGAGTTAACGATTTGAGTGAATTCAGTATAAATGAAAATAAACCAATAAATTTCAGCCTTGTCACTGCAATATTGTGAAATTTGCAGTCTGTGACTCCAGCCATGATACTTGAAAGTCTTAAGTGATAAAGCACAAAAGTGTGGCTCGTACAGAACAGAGAAATTGCATCAGACTCAGCCAGTAAAGCCACAGTAAGGAACAATAGGGGGGAAGATAATGGAGGTGGCCTCCTGGCTTTCAGAGACACCGTGGGGGTGGGAGGAGCAGATACCTGCTCGAGAAAAATACTCACTTAAAAATAAATCTATGGACTTAGTCAGCAGTGAATAATATTCTCAGGGTATTAAGGCATCAGCCAATGTATTTTATCTTGTGAGATCTGCATCATTAATCTACACGTGCTCCCGGTGCGGTACTAGGTTATGTAGATGCCTGTGGTTTATCAAAGTGTGCAGTATTTTCTGAGATCTGGCAGTCTCTGGGAAGATGTCACACTGCTAACCAGCATTAGGAGAGGCAACATTCCCCCCCTTCCCCTCCACAAGGGAAGTTTCTGTTCCTAGACAGCTGACAGGGCACCAGAGACTTTTTTTTTTTGCTGTGAGGGTGTTGGAGCCTGGCCCAGGCTGTCCAGAGAGGCTGTGGAGTCACAGAATCTTAAAATCGTCAGTGTTGGAAGGGACCTTGAAGATCATCGAGTTCCAACCCCCCTGCCACACTTCCCACTAGAGCAGGTTGCTCAGAGCCCCATCCAACCTGACCTTAAAAACTTCCAGGGATGGGGCTTCCACCACCTCTCTGGGCAACCTGTGCCAGGGTCTCACCACCCTCATGGGGAAGAACTTCCTCCTAACATCCAATCTAAATCTACTCTCCTCTAGTTTGGATCCATTCTCCCTTGTCCTGTCACTGCCCAACATCCTAGAAAGTCCCTCCCCAGCTTTCTTCTAGGCCGCCTTCAGATCCTGGAAGGCCACCAGAAGGTCTCCTTGCAGCCTTCTCTTCTCCAGACTGAACAACCCCAACTCTCTCAGCCTGTCTCCGTAGGAGAGGTGCTCCAGCCCTCGGATCATCCTTGTGGCCCTTCTCTGGACATGTTCCAGCACATCTCCTTCTCTGGAGACATTCCAAACCTGCCTGGACACTGCGCTGCTGGGCCCCCTGCTGGAGCAGGGGCTTGGGTGATAAGACCTCCAGAAGTCCTTCCCAATCCCTACCATCCTATGATACACCAGCTGGACAATTTGACTCCCCAGTGCTCATGCAGCTGGACCTGTATTGGAACTGAGGGCACCTGTATGTCCTCCCATGATCAAGGACTCTTCATTTTCAATTAGGAGTTGAAATACTGGAGGCCAAACTGCCAACACACCACTGAGCAATCAAACCACACAGCCCAAGGTGATGTACATCAGCATCAAGCTGCTCTCAATGGAGTAACACTAGTGTGGGCAGTGCCCTCCTGGTTTTTTTACACTCAACCAGCTAGGAGAAATAAAAGATTAGATTAGCCCTGAGTGAGACTGTCAACATCACTTTGAAGAACATGTATCAAAAGCTAAAAGGCTCTAGCACCAAATCCTAAGGTGCATCTCCTGAGAAAGAACAAATGTTTTCTGCTCTACACCTTAAATACCTCATTAGTGAAAGACCTGCAGGTGTTAAGAGCTGAGGTTCAAAATTCACACCCTTTATCCTGCTTTACCACACGCTGTTTTATGTTAATATCATGATTTTCCTATCAGGAGACATAAGGAGAGGCTTAGGTAGTGGGTTTAGGTGGCTGGTTGGACTTGACAATCTTGGAGGTCTTTTCCAACCTGGATAATTCTGGTTTAGACCTGCCTGGGATGTCTTAAAGCCGTTCCTGATATCTGGTGCTGGGTATGTCAGGAAGGGCATCTTGCTTGGTTCTCTGCTGTTGTGCCAGGATTTTCAGATGTTCTTTTAAACTGAGAGCTCTAACAAAATATATTCAGTACAGTTAATGTCTTCAGGTGTCTTTTTTTAGTGAGGTTGTAGCTATTAGCAGCAATAAATAGCTTAAAAAAAGTTGAATAACCTCTTCATCTAGCAATATCATCTTCCAAGCTTGTATACTACCATGTACACCCGTAGCAGGTCTTCTAGAGTCAGTCCTCCAAGCATGGGGATACATAAACACCTCCAGACAGATAAATGATAGGCAGCAGAACCCCTGGAAGAAGTTACTCACACACCTTGGTGCCTACAGGACCCGGCTGGTCTCTATTTACCTCGCACAGTTACAAATACCGGGCCTAGTGGTGGCTAATTGGTTAAATTCCTGCACCAAACGAGACAGTAGATGTCTGTGCTTTGGTCCAAGGCAGCATTTCCTACAAACCCCGCTATTCAATTACCATCATAACACTCTATTTGCTTCATGTCAAGCTCTCATCAATCCCATGCAAATTGGTAGCTCCGCAACAAAACGCCGCGTAATTGTCCCTACGATCCCGAGCCTCGGCAGTCTCGATTTTTCAACGCGCCGGTTCATCAATAAACCATTGTAAAGGCTTTAAGCTCCCCCAGGAATGCAGCAAGGAAGCTCTTTTCATCTGTGATGTCAATAAGCTGGGATGAGAACAGACACTAGATTCATCTCCGTGACAAGCAGATCTATATATATTTTAACCGTAATGAATAAATGACACCCCCATTAATGATTTATCTCCTCTCAACGTTAACAAACAGCTCGAGTGATAATGATTAATTTTTATTTTATTTATTTATTTTTGGCATTAGGAAAGTAAGCTGACACCTACCTAAGAGAGTCAAATGGAGCCTCGTTCGATATTCATAAATGCCAGCTTTCTATATGGAACCCGAGTTGATAATTACCATCAAAATTTATTCACTCCCCTTTTATTTATTTTTTTTTTTTAAAGTAGATACCTGGGAATGCCATTTAGTCATTACTCACAATTACTTGTTATCTCTGATGAATTTAGGCTGTTGCTTTCATCTGGTACCAGGCTGCATGCTAATGCCAATCAAGAGAGTAAATATGCAAAGAGGGGGGAATATATATATAATATTTGGGATGCGAATTTTAAATACACTCGGTAGCGCTTTCAGTCGGTTCCCATTAAATCAGAGGCTTCATTGGCATTTTTCCTATCCCTCAGACCATTCCTTTTGGTCCTGTTCTTATACCAGTTTCGAGTCACTCGCCCGTATCCTGCCCCTTAGAGCTGCTTAGGACGGGACGTTCGTTTATCACAGGGGAAAGAGGTGGCTTCACCCATCAGGTGTTTTACAGGAAGGGATCTGTTTCCACAAGGCTTTTCCCAAAGGCTTGAAAAGCAGGAGAGCAGAGCTCCATGTCCTGGGGCAGCCCTGTCACCACCTGAAGCCAGCGGTGCCAGACACAGAAAATCAGCGTATTTTGGGTTGGGTTTGCGTTTGCACAACCCCATTTTGTGCAAACAGCAGAAATGGGTTGTTTTTGTCCTTGTAGAGAGTAGAAAATACAGCAGCAACAATAAATGTCACAGCCTGAAAAGATGCCACAGGACAGAAATGTCATCCTCTGGTCAGCTTTTGGAGGCATTTAATGGGGGAGATCTGTCTACATTTAGCCCCTACCCAGCTGGACGACAGCAGTCGCTCCATCACCTGATGACCCCCTCCAGAGCTAAGAAGGAGGATTGAAAGAGGAAAAAAACCTCATGGGTTGAAATGAAAACAGATCTAACGAAACAGCCAAACTAATACCAATATAAAGTAAAAAAATAAAACGGTATACTCAGCCCAGCAGATGTGCAGCAGTCACAACGAACAGGTAGGCAACCCTCAGGAGCAGGAAGAGGAGCAGGGAGAATCCAAGAAAAAACTCAAGCAGAAAGCTCTCTCTACACCAAACTTCCCCCTTTATACTGAGCAGGGGGTTTTTTGGGGATGGGACACACCTGGAGCCAACTCAGGGCAGCTGCCCTGGATGATTCCAAACTGTTAACGACCTGCAGACCATGGCTGGCCTGGGATTGTGTCCCAGGAAAACCAGGACGAGATCTAAATGAGCACCTAAACCAGCCAACCAACCAACCAACCAGATGATGTAGCCGATTTTCTGCAATTAGCATATTTAGTTTATTTTTCTTTTCAACATCCTGATAGTTAAAATGTCTGTTTGAAGCTTTCCTGTCATCATCCTGTCGTCATCCCCTTTAGGTGCTGCCGAGGAAATTTGGAAACACAAATACTCAGTAATAATAATAATGAAAACAGCAATAACAATAAATACGAATGTCAGGGAGGCAATTACTCCTCTTTTTGCCTTTGAAAAGTTCTCCCACTGAATCATTAAACACCCCCGGTGTTCTCTAACCTCAGGACGTTTATCTGGAGGGAGATTAATGCTCCTTAGAAGTTATGGGTCATTTTTCAAAATGTTGGTTTCCTCCTGTTTCGTGTTCATTTGTCTCCACATGCCTTTCCTCCTCCGTGGCCAGGCTGGTTAGCACAGCAGCTCTTCACCTCGGAAGAGCCGGATGAAAGATTTTTAGCCACGCTTGTCCCTTATATTTACTCAGCCATAAATCACAGCACAGCTCTGAGAAAAGCTACAGAGCAGCCCTGTGGAGAAGGACTTGGGGGTGCTGGGAGTGAGGAGCTGGAGCAGCCCCTGGCCCCCTGGGCTCATCCCCAGCAGTGTGGGCAGCAGGGCCAGGGGGGGATCCTGCCCCTCTGCTCCCAGGGCTCTGGGGACACCCCCCCTGCAGGGCTGGGCCCAGCTCTGGAGTCCTCAGCCCAGCAGAGACAGGGAGCTGTTGGAGCGGGGCCAGAGGAGCCCCAGCAATGCTGGGAGGGCTGGAACCCTCTGCTGGGAGGCCAGGCTGGCAGAGTTGGGCTTGTGCAGCCTGCAGAAGAGAAGGCTCCAGGGAGACCTTCTGGGGGCCTTTCAGGGCTTCCAGGGGCCTGTCAGAAAGATGGGGACAGACTTTGGAGCAGGGCCTGTTGGGACAGGACAAGGGGAGGAGTGGGCTGAAATTACAAGAGGGAGATTTAGACTGGAGAGAAGGAAGAAATTGTTGGTGCTGAGGGTGGTGAGAGCCTGGCCCAGGTTGCCTCAAGAGGTGGTCGCTGCCCCATCCCTGGCCCAGTTGTAGGGGAGGTTGGCTGGGGCTCTGAGCAACCTGCTCTAGTTGCAGATGTCCCCGCTCAGTGCGGGGGGGTTGGACTCGATGACCCTGAAATGTCCTTTCCAACCCAAACCATTCTAGGATTCTATGAAAATCAGGAGGAAGTGCAGGACAGAGCGGGAGTCACGGTGCAAGCTCGCAGAGGGATAACACTAGTACCGCTGTGAGGAAAACACTTTTGAACCCCAGCAGACCTTGGTAAACCCGAGTCAGGCCACCAGCACTGAGGTCAATGCCTTGTGTCAGCTGATCCGAGGTGAAATCAGGACTTAACTCCCCTGGTTAAGGTTCGGTGTCTTGCTCTAGCAAGATAATAAGAAAGAGCTGCCTCCCAACCTTGGCAGACCAGACAGTAACCTTGAAGGAAAGCTATTTGCATAAAATATGTTGCAAATACTGGATTTCTGAACACAGGCTTCTGTTAACATATTTCTTCTATTTCAATAAAAGCACATTAGAAAAAAAAAAAGGAGATGGTTATTTGGAATTGTCACGCATTACAGTGAATACAAATACACTCTTAGAAATGAATAAAATGCTAAAGCTTCTTATGTTCCGATCTGTCACTCAGCCTCAGTGGAACTTTATCCTCTTCAGAAAGGCTTAAATTTTCTACTGAAATAAATATAAATCAGCACCTCATTCGAAGTCATCGGAGTGACGGTTTGCTTTGTTTTTCTTGACGAAAATCAGATGGGATCCGGTTGGCGAGCCTGCGGTAAACGCCTTAGTGGTCAGACTAATCACCTTTAATCATTTCAAGCCCTGAGCCTTTTCTGACATAAAAGGGGAAAATCCAGGCATTGCTGTCTGCACCTTCCTGAAAAAAACTCTGCCTTTGGGAGTGAAGCCCAGTGGAGGCCACGGCCTGCGAAAGAGGGGCCAGAAGGAATAATAAAGGAAGTTCAGCGGAGGCTGGAACCCTTTTTGTGTCCCTCTGGACACTCTCACAAGGCTCTGGAGGGTACTTCTGTTGACTTTCAGACAGAATCATAGAATCGTTTTGGTTGGAAGAGACCTTTGAAGATCATCAAGTCCAACGATTAACCCATCCCTGCCAGGGCACCCCTGAGCCCTGTCCCTCAGCACCACATCTCCACACCTTGGAAACCCCTCCAGGGATCAGGGGGACTCCACCACTGCCGTGGGCAGCCTGGCACAGGCCTGGACAACCCTGCAAGGGAACAAATTGTTCCTCAGCTCCAACCTCAACCTCCCCTGGGGCAACTTGAGGCTGGTTCCTCTTGTCCTGTTGCTTGTTCCTTGGGAGAAGATCCCGACCCCCCCGTGGCTCCAACTTCCTGAATTTCAGGGAGTTGTGGAGAGCCAGAAGGTCTCCCCTGAGCCTCCTTTGCTCCAGGCTGAACAAGCCCAGCTCCCTCAGCCGCTCCTCCCCACACTCCTGCTCCAGACCCTTCCTCAGCTCCATTGCCCTTCTCTGGCCACGCTCCAGCCCCTCCAGGCCCTTGCGGGAGTGAGGGGCCCAAAACTGACCCCAGGTATAGAAGGATGGCCTCCCCAGTGCCCATTCCAGGAGAACAATCCCTGCCCTGGCCCAGCTGGGCACACCGGTGCTGACAGAAGCAATTAATCAGCAGTGCTATTCAGGAGCTTCTGAAAGCAGGTTCTGAGAAGCTGGTTGGCAGGAAGAAGTGATGGTGTTGCTGGTGATGCCTGACTCCCAGGAAGCGCGCTCTCCACCTCTTTTCCAATGGGCATCTATGACAGAGAGTCACAGCAACCATCCAGCCAGCTGTCAACCCGGTCTGTGGTCTCGTTGACGTACTCAGAAATAACGTGTATAAGGCCATTTTGTTATTTACATCGAAAAACTGTAGCTTCTTAGCTGAGGCTGGGGAGGTTAAATGAGGTTTGTTAAAATCTCTGGAATGCCTGCTGAGTTGAGGTCCATGGTCTGCAGGCAGGTGTTGATAGCGTGTCTGTAGGACAAGGAGGCAGAGTACAGAAATCAAAGCGGTTGCTCAGCACGAACGTGATTTGCGACCGTGGACGCTGCAGTACCTGTGAACCATCTCTCATCTGGTCAGAATAAGCTGTAGAGGAAAATATCCTTTGGAAAAAAAAAATAATAGAAGTGCTAACAGAGCTTTTCAAGTGAAGCTCCCATCCTTTTGTCCAGCTTCTTTCAGTTATGAGTTTGAGAAATACAAATATTTGCTTCTCTCGTCCCTCTCTCTTTCAGCTCTACCAGGCTCTAGCTGCTGTGCCTGAGGTGCTCTTGGAGCTGAACGGTTCCCAACAACATCTACCAAAAAAACTTCTGGACTGGGACCAGGAAAGAGCAAATGGAAAGGAGGGGGTAAGGTCTGTGTTACGGACCATTTGCTTTCCAACTTTTCTGTCCCCCACGGCATCGTGCAATCGGTTCTTGATTATCCACGTTAGCAGAGACTTAAGAAGGCTCGTGTAAAGCAGAAATGTAGCTGATGGAAACCAGATGGCAATTAGACTATGGGAACATTCGGTGAAAAATGTAATAGGGAAGGGAAATAAAGCCAGGGAAAACTCCCAGGACTGGAGCGTGATGGTGCTCAAGCCAACACTGATCTGAGCTGGGAAGTCCACATTGCCGTGTGCCACCTGCCTCCAGCGGGGAGTGAGATCAGGAAGAGCTGTAGGAATCTCTTTCTAAGAGTGGGTTTCTTATCGACGCCTCAAGTAGTTTGCTGAAAACTAATCCAAAGGTTGTGAGTGACAAAAAGGGTTTGCTGTTTGGGAATAGAGAGTGTTATCCTGTGGGGTCAGAAGCAAAAGCTCCGGAGGGCATTGTGAGATGGATTCTGGGATTTCAGGGGGACTTAGATATAAAACTGAGGGAAGGGAAAGCAATAGAATCATAGAATTGTTTTCGTTGGAAGAGACCTTGAAGATCATCAAGTCCAACCATTCCCCTATCCCTGCCAGGGCACCAGTGAGCCCTGTCCCTCAGCACCACATCTCCACACCTTGGAAACCCCTCCAGGGATCAGGGGGACTCCAGCCCTGCCCTGGGCAGCCTGGGACACACCTGGACAACCCTGCAGGGGAAAGAAGTTTCTCCTAATATCCAACCTAAGTAATCAGGCTTCTTGCAATGATAGGACTGAAAGCACCAGATTCCCCTTGTGCTATAGGACATCACTTGGAATTTAGTCTGCTGATTCCCATCATACTGCAGGAAAGTGAGTGGAAGGATCCAGCAGCCTCTTCCTACCTGCCACGGCTGTCAGAGTGGATTTTCTGGTGAATCTAATAACAGTCTGTCCTTCAGCAGTGGAATACTAAAGAGAAGAGAGCTTCACACGTGTCTGGGAGATAGAAACCCTCCCTGCAAAAATAAATAAATAAAACTTGTGCAAGTTTACAAAGAACTAATCTTACCACCCAAGCTACATGATTTTTTTTTGGATAGAATTACTGAATTAATGGGTGATGGGAGTGGAATCGATTAAGCAGTTCTGAGCTTTCACTGAGGTGTTTGATCGAGTGTGTCACCAAATCCGGTGTGAAAAATGAGGAGCCATCTGAGCTGCAAAGGAACTGCTGTGAGAGCCGAGGATTGAATCAAGGACTTCAGGGGATAGAAAGAAAGTTCAAAAAAAAACAAACCACACCCAAAAAAACCCAAAACCAAACCAAAACCATAACACAATGACAAACCAGAAGGAGGTATTTGCTCTGGGCTTTCCAAAACCCAGTGCTCATTTCACGGGTATTTTATACCCTGCTAGGGAGCTGTTATGAGAGGTGGAGGTGACAGTAAATTAGGAGCTTCAACCGAGAAACATGAGTAGGAATTAGGAAGAAGATTAATTCCCCCTCAGCCTCACTCCTCAACAACACTCCCTCCCACCCTGGACACCCAGTAAAAACCCAACCCAAGCCAAATGCACTGGGAGAAGGGGAAGGACCCACAGCAGGTCTGAAAGGGGTGCCTAAGAAGAAGTGGCACGGCGAGGACCTTGGTGCAGAAGAACAAGAGGAGACCTCTTGACCGGCTGATTGCCAGTTCAACCCATCTCATCGTCCAGCTGGGGACCCCCCAGGCTGTGGGTTTCGATTGTTTCTGACACTTTGCCTTGTTTGTCAGCCATGCTCAGCTTGGAAGGCTGAGGAACCAGCAGAGAGCTGTAGAGATGGGAATTGAAGAGAAGAAAAATGAGCCAGGAGACTCAGACAGCATAGAAAAAGGGGATTTTCAGGAGCATGCAGGAATGTTTCGTATCACGTCGCAGGAAGGTCCTGTCTGCAGAGCACTGAGGAGAGCAGGCTTCAAATGCAGCTTTGCTCTACTGATTTTTTATTCCCATTTCTGTATCTCTTCAATAATAAATGGCATCTTCTCTCCTACCTCTCAGGTAAGCTGCACCTTTTGGAAAGATTGTTTCTTGAAGTAGAGATGTTTTTGCAGCCTTTCAGGGCTTCAAGGGACCTGTCAGAAAGATGGGGCCAGACTTCGGAGCGGGGCCTGTTGGGACAGGACAAGGGGGGAATGGCTTGAAACTAAGAGGGAGATTTAGACTGGAGAGAAGGGAGAAACTTTTGACACTGAGGATGGTAAGAGCCTGGCCCAAGTTGCCCCGAGAGGTGGTCACTGCCCCATCCCTGGAACCATTGCAGGGGAGGTTGGATGGGGACCTGAGCAACCTGCTCCAGGAGGGTTGGGCTCAATGACCTTGAAAGTTCCCTTCCAACCCAACCCATCCCATGATTTGATGAAAACAAGCAGGCAGGTAACCCACAGCCTCAAAGAAGCCAGCTGAGGTGGCAGTGCCCTGCTCCGTGCCAGGGGAAGGGAGGAAGAAACATCTTCTGTACCACACTTGGCTTTACCTTCTGTATTCACTGCTGCTGAATTAAAGGTGTCTCACGGCTGTGCACATGACATCTGCACTAACAGCTTCCAAGGAATTACAAAATAATGGCATGGGTATGATCTCTGTTTTTTTTGTGTCCTACGCCTGGAGAAGTGAGAGATGAAACCACCATGCTAAATGACCAGCATGGGTCTGTGCTGCAGACCACTGAGCCCTTGATGCCTGACAACATCAATTCTAACTTCTTATAAACACTTAATTCCCTCCCTCCCCCGTAATATTAACATTTACTTTCAAATGTGGTGGAAGGAAAACCACTTGTAGACCTGGGAAGTGCCTTGTGCTCCTTTATCTATTTCTATTCTGAAGGTCTTGGACCTTCTGTGACTCATTTTTTCCAGGTGTTTTTAGATTTTGGAGCAACCACCAGCGACAGTGCCGCATGGGACAATGAGTTTTCTCTTGCTCCAGAGATTAATGTCATTCTTCCTGGATACAAAAGAATCATAGAATGGCTTAGGTTGAAAGGGATCATCTAGAGAAACCTCCTGGCTGATGAACTTTGCAATGACACAGGGCAGGAATGGCTCCAAGCCTCTTATTCTCTCTCTTTTTCTCTGGAATCGCTTTGCTCAGCGGCTTTTTGGAGGACCCTGACTAAGCCAAGGAGCTGTGCCAGTTCCTGCTGAGAACCTGCGGTCGGCTCTCGTGCTGGGGGAATAAAGGCAGTAGGATCCAAGCCCTTCCAAGGGAGAGCTGCCTTGTTAAAGACCTGTCAGCTGTTGCCAAAACCAACAAGGCCAACGACCCTTGTGGGCAGCCGTGAAGCCGGCGGTGTTGGGAAGTCTCTGCTTGGCTGGCACGGCCCACTGGGTGACAACACCTGGGGTTGGAAGGAGCCAGCAGTCCTTGCTGATGAACAGCCTCCTACAAAACACATTTTCATCTAATTTACCTCTTTTGGCTTTCAAATAAGCAAGTAATGTCACACCTGCTAAGCAGCTAGAATTATGCGGCATCGTAAATTAAACTTTTTTAATTTGCCAGAATTCCTGGCTTAGACCATTTATCATTCAGAGCCATCCTTCAGAGTGGCAGAAGTGCTTCCTGCGCAGCCTACAAGGGGGGAATCTTTTCCCCTTGCCATGCAGCACAGGATGGGGCACAGACATCCCTGGGCAGCGGGTGCCAGCAGCAGAAGCTCTCCAGAAGCAATTGTCCCCCTACACTGACCACTGGGGAGACTTCACCTTGAATCCTGGGGTCAGTTTTAGGCCCCTCACTTCAAGAAGGACCTTGAGGAACTGGAGCTTGGCCAGAGAAGGGCAACGGAGCTGGGGAAGGGTCTGGAGCAGGAGTCTGGTGAGGAGTGGCTGAGGGACCTTCTGGCTCTCCACAACTCTCTGAAATTCAGGAGCTTGGAGCCAGGGGTGGTCGGGATCTTCTCCCAAGGAACAAGCAACAGGACAAGAGGAACCAGCCTCAAGTTGCCCCAGGAGAGGTTTAGGTTGGAGCTGAGGAACAATTTGTTCCCTTGCAGGGTTGTCCAGGCCTGTCCCAGGCTGCCCAGGGCAGGGCTGGAGTCCCCCTGATCCCTGGAGGGGTTTCCAAGGCGTGGAGATGTGGTGCTGAGGGACAGGGCTCAGTGGTGCCCTGGCAGGGATGGGTTAACCGTTGGACTTGATGATCTTCGAGGTCTCTTCCCTCCCAAACAATTCCATGATTCGATCGTTAGCGATGATGCCATTAACCCCAGGACCGAATGGCAGAGCCGTGTTTCGCACCACGTACCCACTGCAGCTGCTTTAGGTGGAGGTCCTGCTGTTTGGGTCCCCAGGGCACCGATGGAAGCTCTCTGCGGCGCCGGCGCCTTCGGGCGGTGAAGAGCTCGGCTGCTCTGTTGCTGCCGGGTGCTCGGAGACGTTCCTGCGGCCGAGAGCAGGATGCTCACGTTAGCGATGCCGTTTCAGTGGAGCGGGCTGGTATCAACTACAAACACTCTGCTGGAGAGGGAGGGAAAAGTGTCCTTCTGAAGCCGGGTAGCTCTGACCTCCCTCTTCCTCTCCCTCAACTCACGGCTCAAAGCTGCTTAACCCAGGAGACGGAGAATCGGAGAAGAGGCTATTTCTGTAAATGCGTTTTTCTGATGAAAGCTGGGCTTTGAAGATTGGTATCTCTTGAAAACTCTTTAATACTGTGAATATCTGTTGGAAAAAAAAAAAAGAAATTATTGATGAGCCTGGGTTTGACGTAGAAGAGCAAGGTGGTGCTGCTGCTTAGAGCTCGGTTCCTGGGAGCGAAGTCAGAAACGTGAGCTTGTCCCAGGTCTTAATTGTAGACAAACTGAGGTGCCTACAATGTCATTTCAGTGAGTTTTCCCCTCAATGCTGTTCCTTGAATTCAGGCCAAGCGCTCACTCCTTCTTATTTGGACTGTGGTGGTGGGTGAGAAAAAAAATCTGTTCGTAGGCTAAAATGATTTGGGGTGAGGGATGTGGAGTGGAAACACCACAGTGAAAAAAACAATTTCCTTTTGAAGAAATATTTGAATCTGGGTTTTGAACAAATCTATGTAGAGTTGTCTAAGCAGCGAGTAAAGCAAATGAATTCAGCGGCTCATAGGCAGTTACCCTTTTCCATAAGCAAAAAATCCACATCAAAACAGATAACAGATATTTTTTTGGACATGCTTAAGATAAAATAACTGCATTTCAAGAACTTAACCCCAAAATGGAAGCACCACATGGAATAACGTAAGAAGATGAGGGCGATTTGTGGTACCTTGCAGGGAGAGCAAGAGAGAACTTAATTTGGATGCTGCTCCTCCTTTCTAGAAAACATCCTCGTAGCTGCTGGGAAAATAAGTTGAGAAGGAGCCAAGAAGAGCAGCAGTGAATGGCGTGAACCTTGCAAAGGGAAAACAAAGCCTGGGGTCAGCGGGCAGAAGGTGGGTTTCACGTGCTGACCTGGCTGCTGGGAGCCTCCTGCCATTAATTACTAACAGCCTTCAGAGGACCTGCAGCTTCCCTTGACCTTCTTGCTGCCTGGTTTCCAGCAGAGGATGAATTCCAGGAGCTGCCCTGAGGCTTGGAGGAGTTGTCTGTGGAGCACCACACCATGTCGTCTGCATGCAGCACCCGAGCCTCTGTTGCAGTGTGGCTGATGCAAGGTCCATCCTGGAATAAACTAAGATCTGTGTCTGGAAAAAACATCCTAAAAAGGCTACGGTTCCTCATACTCCAGGCACAAAGGTCAGCGAGGTTGGAGGTGTTTGCCAGTTGCTGTTTGCAACAGATGGTCTCTGTGTGTCCTTCTGGAAGGGCTTCTCCCAGTAGGATCCTGGAGTTGTCAGGGCGAGAGCAAAGGAGCCGTGGAAGTTCAGAGATGGACGCGCTTACTCCAGGCACAAAATCTGCTCTGCTACCTCAAGCAGTGAGGACAATTCACATCTCATTGTGGTGCCTTCTGAGGGAAGACAATCTCTCAAGCAAGGTCAATTATGTACATTGCCCGTGTGACACTGATAAAGGATCCCCTACGATATATCCCTGCTCTTAGGGGTATAAAATTTCCTTTGCTTAAATTAAGATGACATTATTGCTGGTCACATTGAAAATAAATAAAGTGTGGAGACCAAGTCTCACACCTCTCATCCCAGAGGACTTAACGTATGTGTAGATAACAAGTGGACAAAAAGCTCCCCATGAGCCAGCAGTGGGCCTTCCCGGCCAAGAAGGCCAGTAGTCTTCTGAGGGGCACTAAAGACAGTGTGGGCAGCAGGTCAAGGAAGGTTCTTCCCCTCTGCTCTGCCCTAGTGAGGCCACCTCTGGAGGATTGGGTCCAGTTCCAGGTTCTCCAGTTCAAGAGAAGGGCAAGGAACTGCTGGAGAGAATCCAGTGGAGGCTGGGAAACTGCTGAGGGTCCTGAAGCATCTGTGTGGCCAGGAAAGGCTGAGAGCCCTGGGACTGTTCAGCTGGAGAAGAGCAGCCCCAGAGGGGAGGTCATCAAGGCTGAGCAAGAGCTCAAGGGCCCCTGGGGGGCAAGAGGCTGGGGCCAGACTCTGCTCAGGGGTGCCCAGCGCCAGGACAAGGGGCACCGGGCACCAACTGCAACCCAGGAGGTTCCCTGGGAGCAGGAGGAGAAACTTGTTTGGTGGGAGGGGGTTGGAGCCTGGCCCAGGCTGCCCAGAGAGCTTGGGGAGTCTCCTTCTCTGGAGATTCTAAACCCACTTGCTGGGCCCCCTGCTCTGGGTGACCCTGCTGGAGCAGGGGGGTGGCACCAGAGGAGCTCCAGAGGGCCCTTCCAACTCCCAGCATTCTGTGATTTTTCCAGCATGGGGATGGACACGGGAGAGTCAAGGGCTTTAAAGTCTGTTTGTGCTGCAACACCACCGAGCCTCTCAGTCAGCAACACGAAGGCACCACACGGGTAGCAGAGCCTGACTTGGTTCAGCTCACTGCTGGGCCTGGAGCAGCAAAGCACAACTAATTCCAAGCCCCGTGGTGGAACAAGCCCATCCCTACTGGGTCATCCTCATCACTGTCTTCTGGAAGCCAAATCAAGCCAGTGAGATGCACACACCTCATCACCACGGGAAAGGCATTTACAGCTTCACACCTGTGAATTATAATATCAAATATGCAAAGATATACAGCAAAGAGGTGTGATTTGGGATCTTAATGACTTCCCATCTATACATTTACTGACAACAAAAAAAAAATCCATCGCCTAATTTATGGAGCGGCTTCAGCGCTCGGAGCAAGAACGGCGCCTCCCGATTGGCTCCCTTCTGCGCCGTTCGTCGTATCGGGAATATATTTCTACTCGAAGGAAGCTATAAATTGTAAGGAAGCCTTGAGTACAATGACAAAATTATCAACACATTTTCCGCCTGTTGAACACGGAATTTCTTTTTGTAATCTTATCTCGGTCGTGTTGCAACAGGCAGCTCGGCTTCTGTCTGCGCCCCTAAAGGCTTTCTTCAAATATTCCCTGACTAGAAGTGGGTTTTTTTTTTGAAGCTCTACAACCAGACAATTAAGTTGAGTACAAAGAGCACAATCATTCCTTCACGTGGCGTGCCTGGTAATGTCTTCTTCCCTTTCAGTTTAGTTCGTCTGCTACACCCAGAGACCGGCTTCCAAGTCCGTGTTCTACTTGGTCACCATCAGTTTCAAGAGAACGTTGCTCTTAAAAAAAAAAAAACATAAGTGGGCAGAAGCTTGAAAAGTGGAAAGAGTTAAAGTGATGCAGTAATTTTTCTCATTAAGCAATAAAAGCATTTCCAATTTCAACTCTCCTGCTGTAATTATATATATATGTCGTGGTTTCATCTGGAATAAACTTCATTTTCTTCCTAGTAGCTGGTTCAGTGCTGTGGTTTGGATTTAAGATGAGAATAATGTCCCTTGTCATGGTTTAACCTCTGTTGGCAGCTAAACACCGGTTAGGGGCTTAATCAACAGCTTCTCATCCTCCCCTCCTGGGGGATGGGAAAGAATTAGGAGGAAGAAACAGGGTGAGACCCCAGGGGCTGAGATAAGGGCAGCTTAACAGAGCAACAAAAAGAGAGAAGAAACCATCAGCAATAACAACAGTACTAATGAAAAGGGAGACAAAGCCAGCGATAGAGGCCAAGAAGGCTCCACTTGAGCCCAAGTCACCAACTTACCCTGCTCCAGCCACACTGAAACAAGTTGAAAACAGGCACCTCCCACCCCACCCAGCCCGCTCCTTATATAGGGGCATGACTCAGGGTGGTATCAACCATCCCATTGGCTGGTGGGGTTGTTTATCCTGGCTGAGGCCCCTCCCAACTGCTTGGACCAGCAGCTGCTGGGCATAGTTAATCCCAACTGAACCCGGGATACACACTGATGGTTTAGTTGTTGCTGAGCAGTGTTTTTACTAAGCAGTTTTGTTCTTCCTGACAGGATTTAGGTGTAAAACATAGGGCAGGAGAGGTGGTGGTGGCCCTTGTTACCTGCACACCATCTACATCGTCCTGTGGTGGCAAAGAGACCCCTTTGAGGACAACTCACCCAGTAGCCGTCTCTGTTTCCACAGAAAAACAGTCTTGGGGGAGGTAGACTTCTATTAGCAGGGTCCCTGGTGAGGTGGCCATGATTTAATGACCAAGTTGGAGCCTTGACATGTGTGTTTCATCTGAAATACAGCTTTCTGACAGTCCTGGTAGACATTTGCCAAGTTGGCCGAGTCTATTTTTCTTTTCTTTCTTTTTCTTTTTTTTCTCTCCTTCTTTTCTATATCCAGAGAGAAAAGAAAATCTTTTTAACAGCTGCCAACTTCATTAGCTGATTGATGGGCTCGCTGGACTGGCCAAGCACTTCTCTGAAGGTTAGGTTTCCAGAAAGCAGAAGGAAAATCCCCCCATGACCACTCTGGCTCTTGTAGAACAAGCAATTTGTCTGACTGGCTGCTGAATGTATTAGTATTGGAAGTTAATTTGTCTGCTTGAATAATCTGGTGCCAAATCGTGGAGCCGTTCATCAGCTGTAATGGGTGGGAAGATGCTGCTCTGGCCCAACCACCTCTGGAAGGTAACCACCACGACCTTGGTACGTTTGACACAGCTGACTGTGGAAAAGTACATCGCAATATTGTCCTCACTGGTTACCGAAAGTATTTAGTTGCTTTATGTGCAAGGTTGGACTAATTTACATCTCAATAGTCCAGATCAAGTGTGACAAATTAATTTGGAGGAACGTATGGATTTGGTGAGTGGACTGTTAGGTGGATGAGGAATTGGTTGGATAGTCATATCTAGAGGGTGGTGGTCACCGGCTCGATGTCCAGATGAAGATCAGCGAGAAGCGGTGTCTCTCAGGGGCCTCTACTGTGACCAGTGCTGGTCAGTATCTTCATCAGTGACATGGGCAGTGGGATCCAGAGACCCCTCAGCAAGCGTGCAGATGACACCAACCTGAGCAGTGTGGTTGACACACATGAGGAATGCATGGAAAGAATCGTGGGCAGCAGTTGGAGGGACGGGATCCTGCCCCTCTGCTCCCAGGGCTCTTGGGGACAGCCCCCCTGCAGGGCTGGGCCCAGCTCGGGAGTCCTCAGCCCAGGAGAGACAGGGAGCTGTTGGAGCGGGGCCAGAGGAGCCCCAGCAATGCTGGCAGGGCTGGAACCCTCTGCTGGGAGGCCAGGCTGGCAGAGTTGGGCTTGTGCAGCCTGGAGAAGAGAAGGCTCCAAGGAGACCTTCTAGGGGCCTTTCAGGGCTTCCAGGAGCCTGTCAGAAAGATGGGGACAGACTTTGGAGCAGGGCCTGTTGGGACAGGACAAGGGGGGGATGGTTTAAACGAAAAGAGGGAGATTTAGACTGGAGAGAAGGAGAAATTTTTTACACTGAGAGTGCTTAGAGCCTGGCCCAGGTTTCCCCGAGAGGTGGTCACTGCCCCATCCCTGGCACCATTGCAGGGGAGGTTGGATGGGGCTCTGAGCAACCTGCTCTAGTTGCAGATGTCCCTGCTCCCTGCAGGGAGGGTGGACCAGATGACCTTTAAGGTCCCTTCTAACTCAGAACATTCTATGATTGTATGATAATTTGCAGTTCTACCAGCAGTACCAGGTAGTGAAGGGTCTAATTCCTCCTGGAAGTCTCACTTAATGGAAACCCCATGTGTCGAAAGAGCATTCTCAGCAGAGTTACTGGGAGGGGAGAGAATGCTCTTGCTAAAAACACAGAAGAGAAACACCACCCAAACCAAGAAAGCTCTGCCCACCTGCAGCAGATGATGCTCTGTCCCAGGCTGTGCTGCCGTCGGCAGGCAGGAGAACCTGCGCTGGAGAACATTCGCCTGGCCAAACCGCCTGTCAAAACAGACACAGGATGACCACAGGGTGATCCTTGGAAGCGCCGTCAGAGATGCAGAACGTGGGTCAGAGTGATTTGGCAAGAGGGGAGGAATGGAGAAGTGCCAGGAGAAGAAGGGAGCTCGATTTGAGCAGCTTTGTCGGCTGATAGAAAGGCAGTGCCGTTTCATGTCTCAGAAGCTTTTATTCGAAGCAGTTACCACAGCACTCACTGCCCGACCCTTTCGGCTGTCGGGCGGAGGTGGAGCTCCGTGCTTGGCAGCCTGAAGAAGACAGAAGGCAGCCTGGGAGCTGGTCATTCATTTATTATTGCTGAGATAACAGATCTGTGCACGTGCTCGCTTCTTGCTACATCGTGACAGCGATTGGTACGGGCAGGTGAGAAGTACTGGGATGTGACAAGTGCCTGGTCTGGGGGACGGTTCCTATTTTGCTCGTATCACAGAATGGTGGGGGTTGGAAGGTCCCTCTGGAGCTCCTCTGGTGCCACCCCCCTGCTCCAGCAGGGTCACCCAGAGCAGGGGGCCCAGCAGCGCAGGGTCCAGGTGCCTTTGGAATCTCTCCAGAGGAGACTCCCCAAGCTCTCTGGGCAGCCTGGGCCAGGCTCCAACCCCCTCCCACCAAACAAGTTGCTCCTCCCGCTCCCAGGGAACCTCCTGGGTTGCAGTTGGTGCCCAGTGCCCCTTGTCCTGGTGCTGGGCACCACTGAGCAGAGTCTGGCCCCAGCCTCTTGCCCCCCGGGGGCCCTTGAGCTCTTGCTCAGCCTTGCTCAGCTCCCCTCTGGGGCTGCTCTTCTCCAGCTGAACAGCCCCAGGGCTCTCAGCCTTTGCTGGGCACTCAGATGCTCCAGGCCCCTCAGCAGCTTCCCAGCCTCCGCTGGACTCTCTCCAGTAGTTCCTTTTCTCTATATCCTACCAAGAGAAAGCCAACGTACGCACAAACTGAAAATCATGAAGCAGGGGAGCTGCAAGCCATTGGCAGATGGTTTTTTAGCGGTGCTGTCTCTGTGGATTTTTCAAAAGCCAATTGTGTTCAGATGGAGCCTGTAATCGTTCCAAAACACAAGGCTGCCCTCCACCAGCGTGGCCGAGCCTGCGCTGATCCCCTGTAATGACAAAGCTACAATTTTGGTTTATGGGATGTGTAATATTGATTCAATTCCTGTACGTGGCCGACAAAGTCACTCTCCTTCCGCCTGGCTGTGTGTTCCCACCAAACCGCGCAGGCTGGAGAACACTCTGATGAGCAGATAATGAAGCCTTCAAGGACCAACATCAAATTTCATCCCACTTCTCATGAGGTGAGGCGGTAACTCTATTTCACTCCCAAGACTTTTCATCCCCCAAAGGCTTTATATTATAGGCCAGTTGTTCTATACCATATAAATCAGAATTTGAAGGGGACACAACAGCAGGCTAAGTCTCTACGAGTTCAGCTCAACTTCTAAAGGTTACCAATATAGAGAAGAACGAGACTGGACACATCCCAGCGTCCTCAAAACTGCTTCCCCATCTCTGCTCCCTTTTTGATGCCAGGCATGAAGTTGTATGGTGTGGAATAGCCCTCCTCTGGTCACCTGGAGTCAGCTGTCCCAGCTGTGTCCTCTCCCAACTTCTTGACCACCCTCAGCCTACTTGCCGGAGCAGAAACAGAGGTGGCCTCGACGCTGTGCAAACACAGCAGCAAGAGCTAAACTGTTGGTGTGGAATCAGCACTGGGTTTAGTCACAAATCCAAACCACGGCACCACGTGGGCTGCTACGGAGAGAATTCACGTCATCCCGGCCAGACCCAAGACAGCATCGCGCCGTGACGCGTACAAGGACCGGTCAGCTCAGCTGCAAGAGGCGTGTGAGTATCGGATTGATTTTTCTTTTGTGCAAACGGGACATGACAAGAGGATATTCATGTAAATGTTTGCAGGACTAGGAGATTTAATTGCATTTACTCAGCAGTATTAATGTATGTCCAGCATGAATGAGACTTAACCGCTTTAACTGCGGCCCCTGAGCACATCTTCGCAGAAAACCCAATTACTAGAAATACCACGACTCTAAGAGAGACAATTAGAAGTCTTCCAGCTGCTACTGAAAAGACATCAGGAGAAGAGTTTCAGGAGTGAAAACACTGCAAGGCTGTCAGTTAACGTGAGATATTAATCTCCCCTGACACCTTCCCTTAGACAAGCTACAGCAAGCACGGCTCTCACTCTTCGTTGCCGGAGCTCACCTCTTCTGTGCTTTTGTGCGTCGAGCCCTATCAGCTAGAGAAACAAAATCCTGGTGAGGTGTTTAGAAACGCCAACCTCTTCCAGCCTCACATCTCCTTTCCACCTGTCTCAAGTCAAGTTACCCAGAAAGAGCATCACGTGCTCTCCTAGGAGAGGTGCTCCAGCCCTTCTGATCATCTTCAACATAGTAATTGCCGGCTCGTTCCCCTTTCTTGCCGCTTTCTGCATCGGTGAACACGAGGCAAGTCCCACCTGCAGATACCAGCGAGTGCTCGGGGGAAAGGGGAACCATCCCAATGCCATTCTCAGGACAGGCAAGGTCTTTAAACGTATATTAAATGTACATTTTACCTCTTCGTATCCTGGCACAGCACATCTTGCTATTGGCTGGATCACGCAACAGAACACGCTCCGGAGGTAACTCGGTATTTACAAGAATTAATCTGAAAAGAGGCTTAGTTGAAGGCACTCAGGTGCCAAGAGATATTAAATTAAACGAGATTTTATCATGTATGTAATTATTTATTGAGCTGAGAATCCATACAAGGTAAACAAATGTTTACACTATCATACAGTAAGCATTTCCAGGGCTTAATAAAAATGATTGTCACTCACTGTGCTTCACAAAAAAAAAATTTCATTTTCATGAATAAATAATTTGATGAAATCAAAAAAAAATATTTACAATATAAACAGATGAAAAGAAAAAAAAAAAAAAGGCTTTGGATATATTAATCTGAGCATCTTGCACTTTCCATTTCCTGGCCGTATTTCTATCAAGATTCTCTCTCTGAAATGGTACAAAGCGGATAGAAATTACAACTCAACAAAGTTATCGTGATTTGGTACGTGTCTTTCCGTTAGTTTGGGTAAGCTACATAGGACTGACTCATTAGGCGCGTGTTAGAATACAAACAGAACTAAAAATCAGACGTTATCGAAACGCCAGACGGCATCCTCCGCGGCACTGAAATGTACGCTAGGCCGTGACGGTCAACGGGGAATCACAGGCGACGGAATGGGACAGAAAAGTACAAATTCCTTCATAAGAATATAATTGTGCTCTCTTTATTTCCCGGAGGACGCCGCCGCGTCGCCAGGCCGATGGCCACGGATGAGTTCAGAGCGTTCGACGACTGCCGCGCGGGTTGGTTGGTCGGTGGACGTTCGTGGGGGTGTCAAGCGGCGGCGTTACGAGTGGCAAACGGGCAGCGCGAGCGGTTTCGAGGAACATCTTCTCGGGCTCTTCAAAAGAGCCACTTTTATACAAAGCAGGAAGAAGCAGAACACTGAGAAGTCGTCGTCTCGTTTACACGGATGTCATGAAGCGACGCGCTTGGTTCGCGGTGGTGAAAAGGCGGAACTGGGGCCGGGCTGCTCCTGCAATCAACCGGAATTCAAGTATTCCAAAGCCACTTCGTAGCAGAATTTGTATTGATCCTGAAAAAATAAATAAAGAAAGAAAATCAAAGCCAAGCCACAAAGTCAAGTTATTGAAGGAACTCAATTAAGGGGATCGATATTTCTCTTCTGTTAGAATTATTTACTATCAGCTGCTGTCAATGGGAGCCAGTTGGCAAATCCAATTTATATTCAGATAAGAAAATCTTTCTATTAACCAGACAACAGACACTACACACCGTCACTTCTGGTACTGCTCGTATCAGATGGGTATTTAGCTGCTCTAATACACTTGTACGAGAAAAATTGACTCCACGGAAGCAAATTGACTTGCAACCCTCCTGTCATCTGTCAAAATCCTCCTGGAGCTCTTTGCCAGAACCGGAGTTATTGAAATTCCACCCTGGAAATGTTTGTCTTCAAAAAGACCCAGGGTCTGGTACTTCCCAGATCGTAACTTTATTTTAATGTCATTCACACACTCGCTTTATTTCAGGGCGAGAGCTGCTCACCGTTCCTCCTCTACGTGGAGCCCAAATCCCCACCAAAATACCATCCTCTCCCAGTGCCACAAGCCTGTGAGATCAGGCCTGCGCTGTATTTATCGGATTCATTCCAATTAATTTATAGGCATTAGTGGTGATGCATATGTTAGCCTCTCAACAGCTCTTCTGTGACCCAAGCTGAGTCTTCAGGTGACAATCCTGCGTTTCAAACACGGACCTGCTGGTTTGATCGGCAACCGCTTGGGAACAGGGACAATCCCACCTTCACATCTTCAGCAGCACCAAGAGGCCGGTGGTTTTGACCAACCTCCACCCCATCTGCAACTTTAAATGATGCTGTCACTGATGACCTCGCAGTTTTGTGTGCACACACATAACCCTCTGCTGGTTTCACTCTTGCTACTTGCAATTTGGTGGGGACAACTTTTTTTTTGGATAGGCACAATCTTTTTAGGATGGGGACAGACTTTGGAGCAGGGCCTGTTGGGACAGGACAAGGGGGGATGGGTTGAAAGAGGGAGATTCAGACCGGAGGGATGGAAGAGATTTTTAACAGTGAAGGTGGTGAGAGCCTGGCCCAGGTTGCCCCGAGAGGTGGTGGCTGCCCCATCCCTGGGACACTTCCAGGGGAGGTTGGCTGGGGCTCTGAGCAACCTGCTCTAGTTGCAGATGTCCCTGCTCCTTGCAGGGGGGTTGGATGAGATGACTCTGAAAGGTCCCTTCCAACCCAAACCATTCTATAATTGTATGATTCTACGAATATTTAGTAATACTACAAACATTTAAATGAAACCAAAAAAAGCTGAAGGAAACAGTAGAAGCGAGTTCCCTGAATCCAAGGGCTCTGGCTTCTAAAAATGCAGTTTGGAAATACCTGCCCATTTTATGACTTATTTTATAACCCTTTTGGCCTGTACTTGGGATTTTGGGTCACATTGTAGCCGTGACTCCACCTTAACATGCAAGAGACCAAAGAACAGGACAACAACCAAAGGGCATTGACGAGCATGGACAATTTCTAAGAGCTTTAGTTGAGAGCTGTCACGTCAAAAGAAAAGAGATCTTAGGTTCACCTATCACCTAAGTTCTGAATGAGCTGTACGTGAGGTTTTAAGATCCTACAGGATTCCACAAACGGCTCGTGACTTTTTCAGCTATGAGAAAAGAAGAAAAAAAAGCAGGAAGGAAAGAAAGGAGCATTATGTAAATGACTCCTTTTCTGCTTTTATGGCATATTATGTTTCTAAATAAACGAAAATTATTCAATAACTACGTAACAGATCAAAACAGGAGATCAGCCACTCATCCATTTTTTTTTTTCCACGCTCAGTTTATGCTGATTTACTGATCCAGCAGCACAACCAGCATTTCTAGTAAACCAAATACCTGCCTTAAAGAGCAGCCATACATTATTTCCCGCTCTGTCCACTCATGTGTGTCCTCTTTTACATTTTGATCGTTCGCTCGACGGCGGATACCGAAAGTCTCTAGGTTAGCTAGCTCCAGAGAGTTATATTTATGGATATTTTTTTTTTTTTTCTAGGACCCCTATTGGTAGGTCCAATCACATTTTTCACGGAAGGCTGAAGGATTTCATAGGTTTTCGTATTGTGTGGATGTGACAGTCAGATTTTTACACTTGTAGGAAACCCGAAGGTTTCAAGGAAATTAAGAGGTTCGTCTTTCAAACGTGGACCGTAAAGACGGCCCTTCATCTAGTCAGAAAGTGCATAATAGGTATTGATAAAGGCAGCCCTGAAACCACCTTTTTTTTTTTTTTTTTGTGAACCTCTGTTATAATTCTCAGCGTTTCATCTTTTACCACAGAATTTTACAAAGGTAGGTGAATATTACTGTTCTCATTTTCCAGATATGGAAACTGAGGCAAAGGCACATGAATATAAGAAAGGTGATAAAGGATAAAGTCAGGAGCGGGATCAAGAAAAGAACTCAAGTGTCCCCGATTCCCTTTTTACCACGAAACAATCTACACGGAAATTGAAAACCCTGCTAATTCAAATATTTGTTCTGACAAAGTAGCAGACCAAGACTGAAGAGATGTGGTTCTGGCTCTGCTTTGTCAGTGAATTACGTGATAATGGGAAAAATCCTGCCCGTCCTCTGCCTGATCCTTCCTCTGCCTGTAACACAAGGAAAAAAAGACCCTCATCTCCACAAGTGCTCTGAAATCTCTGAATAAAAAGGCCTGACGAGGCCTCTCGATGCCGTCCAGACGTTCTCGACACCACCCTCCATTTACTAAAAGCTATTTTTATATTCTAAAATAATACATTTAGTTTTTGATTAAAAAAAAAACAACACCAAAAAAATCCTCCGCTGAAAACTGAAGACAGCTGCCTGACAACTCTATACTCGGGCAACTGTCACCAACGGGAATTTATAGGGAGCATTTTCTCCAGCTGTACATCTTCACGCTAGTAATTTTCTTTTTATTTCTATCCAATAAATGAGTAAGAGATCAGTGAGTTCTGCGGACTTAAAGCCCTGGGAGAAGGGGGAACAGCAGGCCTGCCAAGTCTCTATCCAAACGACACCGTCGGAACGAAGAAGCAGGACATTTTTCTTAATATCTAGGAAATCAAAATGTATGGTTCTCAGCATGACCATTCTCCTCCTGAGAATATAAACTAGAGGCAGAGGAGCCAACTAAGCCACCTCCTCCCACCGAAAAGCTTGGTAGCTTCCCACTGACACAAGATTTCACCGTTCCACACGGTGGGCTCATAACCCCCCGTGGTGCTGCTTGTGCATACCCGCCTTGCTTTGCACAGCTGGCAACATCTGGCTTTTTTTTTTTTATCCCCTCCATCAGCAGGGCTTGGGGAAGAACCTGGGATTTCACGAGGACTGCGATGGAGACGTTCTTCTAAGGGACAGCTGAGGGGCAGCAATACGCCTGGCGGGGAACTGGATGGTCACAGAATCACAGAATGTCTTTGGTTGGAAGAGACCTTCAAGATCATCAAGTCCAACCTTCAACCCCACACCGCAAGCTCACCACTAAACCCTGTCCCTCAGCACCAGCTCCACACGCCATTTGAATACCTCCAGGGATGGAGACTCCACCATGGCCCTGGGCAGACTATTCCAATGCTTGATGACCCTTTCAGTGAAGAAATGTTTCCTAATGTCCAGTCTAACCCTCCCCTGGTGCAGCTTGCAGCCATTCCCTCTGGTCCTGTCACAGCCACCAGGGAGAAGAGGCTGCCCCTTCCTCACTCCAGCCTCCTGTCAGGGAGTTGTGGAGAGCCAGAAGGTCTCCCCTCAGCCTCCTCTTCTCCAGACTGAACAACCCCAGCTCCCTCAGCCACTCCTCGTAGGACTTGTGCTCTAGGCCCTCCAGGAGCCTCGTTGCCCTTCTCTGGCCGCACTCCAGCACTTCTGTGTCCTTCTGATAGTGAGGGGCTCAGAACTGAACACAATATTCAAGGTGTGGCCTCACCACCTACTCATGGCCTGAGAGCCTCCCGACAGCAATTCCTGCTTTCTGCCCATCCTCCGATGTGTTTCACACCCAGATCTCAGTGGCTCATCTGAGAGACGGGAGAATCTCTCCTAAAATGCCAAGAGCCTGGGCACTGCATAGAAAAGATGTTGAAATGTGACCCAAACTTGTTCAACCAGAGCTTCCAAAATTAGCTCAGGTTTCTGCCCGTTCTCTGACGTGTTTCACACCCCAATCTCAGTAGCTCATCTGAGAGAGGGGGGGGAATCTCTCCTAAAACGACAAGAGCCCCGTGAGATGCTTCCTGCCTGTTGAAATCCGACCCAAACTTGTTCAACCGGAGCTTCCAAAATTAGCTCAGGCTCCTTTAGCATCCCTCAAGCTGCCCAGATGCTGCTTCCTCCTGCCTACGATGCTAAATCGAATCCAGCTGCCTCTTAAGCAGCCACCTCTACAAGCAGGATGTTGTAAACCAGCGTCTTTTATCGCCCAGGCTTCCAAATGAGGTATCACCCCTCTCCAAGTACACAACTACACACTGGAGTGTAAGAACCTGCTGGTTTAAGCTGTTCTGCAGCTCTCGTGGCAGAGCAGCTGGCACTTCAGCATGTGATAAAAAAAAAAAAAAAAGAAAAGAGCCCTCTGTAGGAAAATAATTGCACATGGCCCCTTGTTTCTGAACTTCTTTAATCTTTCTGCGAGATAGAGCCACCGTAATTAAATGCAATATTCTGGATGTCAAACTGAAATTCGGGGCTTTGATAAATATTAGGCGATTAAGCTATTTATAAAATATATAATTTGAAAATCTGGCATTTCATTTTACATAACTATTATTTCTACCATGCAAGGGCTGCTCTCCACTTGGCTCAGAAAAGGAAATTAATAAGGATGTTCGGCTGAAAGTTTAAAACTCTTAAAAAATTCAAATGAGCAGAGACAAAGTCTCCTTGGGAAGAAAAGCAGTGTAAAAATACTCTTGTAAAGCGAAGTGACTTCATTATCCCCTTTGAAAACGACTGGTTGGCTTTGTGAACGACTCCCACTGCAAATCCTGCAAATCCTGGAAATCTCACCGAGTCTTCTGAGGAAAAATAATAATAAAAAAAATAAAAATATATCTTTTCTATTTAGTGGCACAGTAAAAAAAGCTCGTACCAGAAGGTCCACCATGTTAGGCTTATTATTCCTCAGCGTCTTCACGGCGTGGAACACGTCGACAGCCCTCTGATGTCGAAGCATTTCACAAACGATACTGATTGCACAAAACGTCCCGCTGCGGCCACCTCCGTTCCTACAAGGAAAGGGATCGAAAATGGCTCGGTTACTGGATGTGACGAGTTGTTACAGCACCAGGGATGGCTACGGAAAGCACGAGTTCCAGGTGGGAGAAACCACGGAATATTCTTACCCCCCCAAAGCGGCCGAACTCTTAGGCAGAATTTTAATTGGAATTCATGGGTTGAAAGATCTCCAAGCTACGCTTGGGAATCCAGCAGGCTGAAAGCCTGGAGGGGATCAGTGGCTGAAGATTTTGTACCATCCTTCAGCAACGCTTGAGACGGCACAAAGAAGATGCTAAAATAAGGACAAGGCGTTTTAGACTGGGTTCAACGCCCCCTTCCACGGTGAACGCACGAGGTCGCAACGACCGTCAGACCTGGAAATGTTATAAAGCCTTCCAATCCCTGAAGGGAAGCTCCAGGAAGGCTGGAGAGGGACTTTTCATAAGTGTCCAGCAATAGGACGAGGGGAAATGGTTTTAAGCTGAAGGAGAAGAGGTTTAGGCTGGATCTTAGGAAGATGTTCTTCAATACAAGCGTGGTGAGACTCTGGAATGGATTGCCCAGAGAAGCTGTGGATGCCCCCTCCCTGGAGGTGTTCAGGGCCAGGCTGGATGAGGCCTTGAGCGACCTCCTCTAGTTGAGAGGTGTCCCTGTCCATGGCAGGGAGGTTGGATGAGATGATCTCTGAGGTCCCTTCCAACCCAAGCCATTCTAGGATTCTATGATCTTTGAGCTTTTTTAGTCCAAATCCTGGTGCTTTCCTCCTGGATCCAAAGGCGTTTTGGAGGAACAGCAACAACGCCCGAATCCTCGTTTGTAGGACCCCTTCTGCTGGCTCCACCTTTAGCACGGCACTAGGTGGGGCTGCGATATTCTCCCGGCAATAACTCCTGCGAAAATCGTACGTATTCCCCCTCCACCCACAGTATCAGAGGACGAGAACCCAAAGCAACTCGCTAACGAAGCCAGGCACAGATGTTCCTACGCGGGATCAAATGTTGCAGTTAATAATACTTTATCCCTGGTTATTTTTAATCTGGAAGAGAATCTCTTTCTGGAAACCCTATTATTTCCACAGCTATTCTAATCAGAATCTTCAGGCTCCGCTCCACCGAAAATAATAAACCTTCATAATTACCAGAGCGCCGACTCGTTAGGTAGCAGGTCTTTCAAACCGGCTTCGCAAAAGGTTGATTTTCAAAAGAAGACGCAACGTGGCACATCTGTCACATCCAGGCGCTAGGAAAAGAATGCTCTCTGCTGCCAAAACACTTGCCTGATATTGTGGGGACTCTTGGAGAATTTTAATTAAAATAAAGTCATTTAAAAGGATGATATTAGAGCTTTCTCTTTCTTTTACCGCCTGGAAGTGACGCATGTGTGATGTTGTACAACTATTTAATATCATCAGCCACCTCGGAGATAACAGTAATTTGCACTTCAAAAGGGTCTTTTCAGCGAAAGATCTCAAAACATTAATTAATCACACTGCACAATGCTCCTTTGATGAAAGTATTATTATCCCTATTCTACAGATGGGGAAACTGAAGAGCAATGACTTGTTCAAGGTCAGCGATAGCGGAAATTAATAATATGCTCTTAGATTTCCCACCGTCGCCCAAACGTTGGGTCCCAACTTCTTTTGGAAGCGCGCTCTCACGTGCTTTTCCCTTCTCCATCACGGCAGCAGCTCTAAAGAGCTGTTCAGAGGAAGAGGGATACAGCTTCAAGCCCTCAAGGTTTGATCTCAAAAGATGGAAGTGTACAAGTATTAAGCAGTATCAAAAGGAGGATGGTGGCGGAGTGGATGAGTCGTAGGAGGGCAAAAACATAGGATGCATTGACAGGGTTGTCCAGGTGTGTCCCAGGCTGCTCAGGGCAGGGCTGGAGTCCCCCTGATCCCTGGAGGGGTTTCCAAGGCGTGGAGATGTGGTGCTGAGGGACAGGGCTCAGTGGTGCCCTGGCAGGGATGGGCAATGCTTGGACTTGAAGATCCTGAAGGCCTCTTCCAACTAGAATGACTCTATGACATCAAAGCTACGTTGCTCTGAAGGTACAAGTTTGCCTCTGAAGAAATGACGCACCTTTTCCATTTGCAAAAGTCACTGGAAATCTTTATATAAAATAGAGTTCCCTTGTACCCATCATCCTTCCACCAAGGGGCGGAGAGGGAAACTCATGAATCTCCATAAAAAACATTATACAATTCCTCTTTGGAGGAATTTAAATAAATAAAGCTTTTCAATGGGCAGCTGTATTATTTATCTAGCTCCAGACTAAAGCCATCCCTCTTCCCCAATCTTTTAAAACCTGAATATACTGAAACACTCTGTCACAATCTTTTTTTTTCCCCTTTCTCTCCTCTGTTTGCAGTACTCACAAGCAATGTACGACGGTGCGTCCCTCTCCTCCGTTATATTCTTCCTGCCACTTCTCCACTTGGCGGATGAGCTTCAAGAAGGAGCGTTTAGAAACCGGCGTGTCCCGGTACATGGGCCATCCCAGGAACTGGAACTGCTGCACCATCCGATAGCCGTCCTGGGGCTGGACAGATTCAGACAACAAGCAGGAAATAAATGATAGCCTTGTTTTTTTATTTTTATTTTTTTTTTTTTCAGCTATCTAATTGAGATATTTGCATCAGTGAGGGAAGTTGTTGAAGCAGATCACCGCTGACAAACTCCTGATGTAATTTCAACTGCCCTTGAGGAGCTACGAACTTTTAATTTCCAACCGAGCGATTAGAACAAGAGGTTTTTAAGCGGAGGGCTATGCAAATAGACTGGAATAGAGCGATGCTACAGCTGCAGGATGGAGCAAATAATTAATGAATGTCGTAGCAGGAACTTGGTAGCAACGCAACTTCAATTATATACTTTTTTTTTTTTAATATGCTTCAGCATTTTGAAGAATGTTTGCGTGCTTCTGTCTTTTTTTTTTACAAGAAAGGTCAAAACCTCTCAAGATATTTTGAAGGAGGAAGAATTTAAAAAAGCAAATGAAACCCTCAGATGCTTCTGGCTTATAAAAAAAAAATAAAAAAAAAATCTAACTACATTTTATTTTATTGTGTGCTACCGCAGCAGTCAGAACCCCTCTGGTGACACGTTACTGAACAGTTGCTTTATGGCGATTTCAAATAAAAAAGGAGCACAGAACAAGTGTTAGTGGCAGGAAATTACAGTCCTTTGAAAAGGGCATAATAAACACACACATGAAAACTGGTTTTGTAGGCTAGGATTTGCCACTTTTACTTCTGAGCAAAGCGAGGGCATTTTTTTAGTGCCACTTTGAAAATGAGCAGCGCACGGAAATGCTGCATTATAATTTTTTTTTTTTCCTCCAGAGTAAGAGGTAATAAAAGAGGATGTAAGATTAAGAAGAGAAGGGAATAAACCAAAGTGGATGCAGCGTTAGATACAGTCTTCGATGGGGTTTGTCTGCTTTAGGTCAAAATTTGGAATCTACTGATTCCAATTCCAACCTACCAAGAGGACAAAGTACTTCTCGGGACAAAGGGGATGGTTTGAAACTAAAAGAGGGAGATTTAGTCTGGAAAGAAGGGAGAAATTGTCGCTGCTGAGGGTGGTGAGAGCCTGGCCCAGGTTGCCCCGAGAGGCGGTCGCTGCCCCATCCCTGGCCCCATTGCAGGGGAGGTTGGATGGGGCTCTGAGCAACCTGCTCTAGTTGCAGATGTCCCTGCTCCCTGCAGGGGGGTTGGCCCAGATGACCTGGAAAGGTCCCTTCCAACCCAAACCACACTATGGTTCTACCAGATCTCAGGGCAGTTCCCAAATTCTTTCAGCAGGGAGTGCTGCCTGTTCCTACCTACGGTTCTTTGGCGATCGATACCAAGTCCATTGCAAAGGCTCTCTCCATCTGGGCAGGAAGAGATGCCTGGTCTGTGGTAGCATCCTTTTCTACTCAGATGGAAAGATGTGCCTTGTTTAGTCTTCGGCCAACATTATGGGAGCAAAAAGCTGGATACGAGAACGTTCTTGTCCCTCTGAAGGGCTTACACGTATTATGAAATGTGATTAGTGGGCCAGGATCTTCTCTAAAAGCCTGGGACTGGAAAACATGACTAGGATTGGTGCACAGCTTTCTTCACGTGACATGGTACAAATGTGCAAGATGGGCAGTTTCAAACTGTTGAAAACAACGCTGATTTTGGCATTTCTTGGCTACCATGTAATCTGAATACTGCAGTTATTTAATTTGCATTTAACACAGGTATGCAGTAAAATGTTTTTTTTACTTTAATTACACATAGAAGGCTTTTTTCCTCACTGATTATGGTGTGACTTAGTATTGCACCACTGCTTTCAAATAAATAAGCTGAAAAGTAAGAATGGTTTTAAAGGAAGTTGGAGTCAGGTGGGGTCGGGCTCTTCTCTCAGGGAAAAAGCGACAGGACAAGAGGAACCAGCCTCCAGTTGCCCCAGGGCAGGTTTAGGTTGGAGCTGAGGAACAATTTCTTGCCCTGCAGGGTTGTCCAGGCGTGTCCCAGGCTGCCCAGGGCAGGGCTGGAGTCCCCCTGCTCTCTGGAGGGGTTTCCAAGGCGTGGAGCTGTGGTGCTGAGGGACAGGGCTCAGCGGTGCCCTGGCAGGGGTGGGGGAGTGGTGGGACTCGATGTTCTGAAAGCTCTCTTCCAGCTACAACAATTCTATGATTTTATGAGAATTAAACTTTTTTTTTTTTTTTTTTGTGATTCGAGTAGGGTCACCTCATCTACTGAGACAAAATTATTTTGCAAATAATCTACTTACTCTGGCTGCATTATAAATTCGGAATATCCTGCTGATTATGTCTTCTTCTAAATCAGCTGATACAAACTCCACCTGAATAGGACCGTGCCGGTGCACTCCATTTTCTGGCCAGTACTGAGGACACAACTAGAGGAGACCACAAACACAAGAGAACACAGTTAATCCCTTTAAATTCCACGCTGCCTCAAGATACTTCTCCAGATTTTCCTTTGTGCTCCATTTCTTACTAAAATTCTCAGACGCTCACTTTACCAAAGACACGGCGCACCGCTTCCCACCGCTTCCGAGCTCTCGGCTTCGACTTGTGCGCAACCAGTCGCAACAAATTCCTTTTTATTTAACTGGAAATACTGCTGCTTGCTGCTCTACTTGGAAGAATGTGTCTTCCTGTGAGAAGATGGGGGGACGCTGTCAAACGTTCCATCTCAGAGACAGCGCGAAGACCAGAGGTCTGGTATCTCCAACCTCCCTGAAAACCTGCCATAATTCAAGCAGCCTCAGGATGTGTCTTTTTATGCTACGAAGGGCCCCTCAATTCTCAAAATTCGGGACTTTTACGTGCGTTTCACCCCTGACTTCTCCAACCACAGCGATTCTGTGACTGATGGTATCATTTAATATCAGCATCGCTTCAAAATTTCAACAGCGGCTCAATTTCGTCTCCTGAAAATAGTAATTATGCTTTCTTCAGTGCTCAGAAAACATCACTTCTAGGTATCTAAAGAGCACAAAGTAAAATTACCATTATCTTGCGCAGTCTTAGCGTCTAATAATATCCATCCAGGAACCAATTATCATCTGTGCTAATCCTCTAAAGATTAAATCAACACTTTGCAAGGAGGTTTTTGAAGCTAGGCTCTGCTTGTCCATTTTTTTCCATAAAAACCCTGATTTTTTTATATATTTTTTTTTATTTAGAGCGGTCGAAGCACGTAGCTTTTGCAAGCGTTCACCGACATGAAGTAGGAACTTGTGAAATTTTCTTCGCTTGCAGCAAGAAGTATTGATGTCGTCTTCGGAACTTTCTTTCATTCAGGAAAACAGCTGTGGTCCCTTCATGCTGCTGCATTGCTGTTGGTGATCCAGAGCTGAGCTGACAAATCACAATCACTCCAGATGTTGTTTTGCATTTCTTAGAACGCTTTGCCCTCAACAAAGCCGTTTTAGGAAAACATAATCATTTACTACCTCAGTTAAAAAGAGAACAGGGGCCTGATTTGCTGGGGTTCACGGTACCAAGTTAAAAGCAGAAATTTTGGAGAATCTATTTTCATTTATTTTAACCCAATCCCCCACATGCTTCGGTCTGCCAAGAAAATGACTTTCCAAATACTGCCTAAATCTTACACCATTTGTTACGATGAAATACGCCGCGCGGCGTACGAAAAATAACGCGCGCGACTCATGCAAATGCCAGCGCCCAGATCATTTAACGTCTTTCAAATACCCAGGAACGCTGTTCTAACAGATCTTGGGAAAATGTTTAAATGATAACAAGCAGAGTTGTTGGCTGGAGCTGTTTGAGGAAGGCAAAAAAGAAACCAACAGCATTTAGGGCTGCGCATTTCGACGCCTCTCTTGAAGTCAGAGTCGCGGCGAAAGGTTGAATTCCATTTCCCAGCAGAGCACAACACTCCACATCAATTACAATCTCTAAACAGAACTGTAAACACTCCACATAGACACAACTAATAATGCTAACAGTAATTATTAATAAATCTGAATGCAACGTGCGTTTTTAATGAGCTCTGCCCTCTCTCCGCTCCTGCTTCGCTCGGAGGGTTTTGAGATTTATTCCTAATGAAAAGGCTGGTGCGTTAGCGGGGGGAAAAGGTTTAACATCCTGCAGAGGCAGGTGCATTAGCTGCATATCCCAATTGCTTTTAAAAGCCTGTGAAGCCAGTAAATGCTGGAGATAGCCACAGACTCTTGTCAATTCAAAACACAGCCCACAAATTAAAAAACCCTCTGTTCAGCAGTCCCTAACAGTCTGACTCCCTCGAGTCTTTCCTTATTCACTCAGAAAATAATCTTAAGGCTCATGAATAAAAGTTTTGTCTTTCATTTCTGTTTTTCTCCCAGTAGACGGTGAAGGGCTCGGAATCAGAAATTCAGGCTTTAAAATAGCGTGTGGAATTCCTACAGACTCCTTTAAAAGACAAAACGGGAGATTAGGACGTTTTAAAAACAATTTCTCCACGCTAAAAAAGGAAGAAGAGGAAGCACCTTTTTTTCTAAGCCTGTGCAGTACTCAAAAAAAAGCTAAAAAGTTCCTTGATCATACCAAGGATAAAAACGCTATGGAGGGTGCTGTGAAAAATAACAGTTGCTCTTCACCAGCTGTCCCGGGTTCAACATCAATTCTCAGCAAATATTTCTATGTTAAGGATGCAAATGTTATTCCAGCCTTGGAGCCGAGGAAACAATCCGTGTCACAAGCTGGACTTGCGCGGTTGCGAGGCCGGCTCAGCGACGCTTGGCGAGGAACGCCAGGGATTAAATTGCCAAGCCAGGACGGTTTTCCAATTTTCTAAAGAACATGTAGAGCATGGACAACTCCTTCGCGAGGTAATTTCGTTGCCCTGTTTTCCCTTCCAAAAGATGCTTGCTCTCCAACCTCGTTCAGCTCCTCTCCCCTTGCTAACGATGTCATTTTGTGCCAATCACAACCCAGATGTTCCCAGCTGGGAACACCTCTCCCCTGGTAAGCAGACCAAGGTCACTGGCCTGTTTCAGGCAGGCTAATGAAGAGCTGTTGGCTTCTGTTTAGGACTGCAGGCTATTACGAGTGTGCTTCAGGCTTGAGTCAGAACCCTACAATCATCATGTTTGGTTTTTAGGCAGCTCTTCCCAAAAGCGTGTTCTCTAACCGGAATAAATTACGGGCGCACGCACTTCCGTGTGTGTGCAGCAGCGTTTTGGTGGAGAAGCTGCGGACGATTCGATTGACTCCTTTTCCCTATGTGTATCCACAAGCTACAAATCAATTTTTTAGTGTCTTAGCATTTAATTCACAGATTTATAGAATGGTTACAGTTGGAAGGGACCTTGAAGATCACCTCGTTCCAACCCCCCTGCCATGGGCAGGGACACCTCCCACTAGAGCAGCTTGCTCAAGGCCCCGTCCAACCTGGCCTTGAACGCTTCCAGGGAGGGGGATTCCACAACCTCCCTGGACAACCTGTTCCAGTGTCTCACCACTCTTGCTGTGAAGAATTTCTTCCTGACATCCAGTCTAAACCTCCCCTCTTCCAGCTTGAAAACACTACCCCTTGTCCTATCACCACAAGCCCTTCCAAACAGCCCCTCCCCAGCTTTCCTGTAGCCCTTCTCAGATACTAGAGGCCGCTAGAAGGTCTCCCTGGAGCCTCTTCTCCAGGCTGAATAGCCCCAACTCCCTCAGCCTGGCCTCGTAGCAGAGGTGCTCCAGCCCTCCCATCACCCTCGTGGCCTCCTCTGGACCCGTTCCAACAGTTCAATGTCTTTCTTATGTTGGAGGCTCCAAAGCTGGACACAGAACTCCAGGTGGGGGTCTCACCAGAGCAGAATAGAGGGGCAGAATCACCTCTCTTGACCTACTGGTGACACTTCTTTTGATGCAGCCCAGGATGCGCTTGGCCTTCTGGGCTGCACGTGAACGTTGCCGGCTCATGGTCGGTTTTTCACTGACTGACACTCCCAAGTCCTTCTCCTCCAGACTGCTTTCAATAACGTCGTTTTTTTAAAGCTAATGACACCCTCAAGTTGTGCCGGAACGCTGAGGGACCAGCCCTCCTCTTCTTAGGAAGGGAGCAAGTTTCCTGGACTTACTTGTGCAGGATCCACGTCGTTCAGCATGACGATGGAAGTGCAGTGGTAATCTAGGACCAGCCTCCAGAAATCCTTGACGGTGTTCGGCAAGGGGTGCTGCGTCACTATGAAAGCCGATGGCTGCTTGTAGCTCTGCAACGAAATAACGCACGGGTGAGAAGAACGGCAAGAGGCAGAAAGTCATTTAGCCCCAAAACTTTGAGCCTGAAACCATTATTTCCATTTTCCATATAATTAATAGCTTCTTTTCAGCTCTCTCTTGGTATCTTCTACGCTTCAACGTTAATAATTTGGGCAGAATATAACTCCTGCAGATGTTCTGTGCCTGAAACGTATTTTATGCCACAGGCACAGAGGAAAAAACATCAGAGGTTCTCTGCCTCCAATGCGACTCCTACAAAAATTCTGAGCCATGCTTTTGATTTGAGATAAATCTGCTAATGGACAGATTTATCTCGGCTGTCTACACGCAGCTGTTAATTTGAACGCCACCCGTGAAAGGAAATATCTAGTTATTTTTCAGAAATATTCTTGAAATTCTGGTCTATCTGACAGCAGCGAGGAGACCCAGGGGATAAATTTCAGGGCTCTATTTTATTTATTTTTATTTTTTTTTCAGTAGCGGAGCATGTCGGTGACTGAGCTGTTTGGTGGAACTGTTCCACTGTGGATCTCATGGCGGCATTTTCACCTACGTCCTCCTGAGCCTTGGAGGCCAGTGTGGCCACCTGGGGTGGTTGTTGGGAGGAGATGCCATTGCCCTCCTTAAGGAGGGCAAGGAAGCCTCTACGTGCCATCAACTGAAGCATTTGTACCACAACTGAGGTACAACCCCATCTGCTGTTTGCATCTTTCTTTCAGAGACTGAGGAGACCCGTGGAAAATGCATGTTTTGTGATATGGAGGAAGACATGCGAGACTTCAGGTCTTTGTTTTGCTTTCAGTAAACTGTGACCAGCAGCTACCAGTGCTGCTGGTACACTGGTATCTGCTGCCTTCTATCCTGCTGGTCCTGTCGTGCTGGAATTATGAAATCATTTTGGTTGGAAGAGATCTTCAAGATAATAATGTTCAACTGTCCCTCAGCACTGCCAAGGCACCATTAACCCACATCCCTCAGCACCACAGTTCCACGCCTTGGAAACCCCTCCAGGGATCAGGGGGACTCCAGCCCTGCCCTGGGCAGCCTGGCACAGGCCTGGACAACCCTGCAGGGGAACAAATTGCTCCTCAGCTCCAACCTAAATCTCCCCTGGGGCAACTTGAGGTTAGTTCCTCTTGTCCTGTCACTTGTTTCCTTGGGAGAGGAGCCCAACCACCGCCTGGCTCCAAGCTCCTGTCAGGGAGTTGTGGAGAGCCAGAAGGGCTCCCCTGAGCCTCCTTTGCTCCAGGCTGAACAAGCCCAGCTCCCTCAGCCGCTCCTCCCCACACTCCTGCTCCAGACCCTTCCCCAGCTCCGTTGCCCTTCTCTGGCCACGCTCCAGCCCCTCCAGCTCCTTCTGGGAGTGAGCGGCCCAAAGCTGAACCAGGGAGTTGTTGCCTCCCCAGTGCCAAGTAAATGAGGACAATCCCTGCCCTGGCCCTGCTGGCCCCACTGGTGCTGCCCCAGCCAGGATGCTGGTGGCCTTCTTGGCCACCTGGGCACACACTGGTTCATCCTCAGTCGACTGTTGACCAACACTCCCAGGTCCTTTTCCACTGGGCACTTTCCAGCCACTCTTCCCTCAGCCTGGATCGTTGCAGGGGGTTGTTATGACCCAAGTACAGAACCCAGCACTTGGCCTTGTTAAACCTCATCCCATTGTCCTCGGCCCACCAATCCAGCCTGGTTATGGAAGCTGCATGCAGATGAGAGATGCTTGAAAGACGGTCCATTACTCCCTTACTTAGAAGCCTCACCATTTTTTTTAGGGAAAACCATCCTCTAACTCATTCTGATACTGAATAATGAAAGCCATGCTTGCTACACCTTTGCTCAAGGTGAGCTCTTCCCTCCTGGAGACTGAGTGGTCAGAGAGAGGGACAAATATCTGCTCTTCTCCGTCAGCACAAGGATACTGCAGGAGCCTGGATGGGGAGGAACTCAAACCACCTCCTCCCTCGGAGCCTTTTGCTTTTGAATCCAGCTCCTGGTTTCGACAGCGAAGAAGAGAAGCATTTTCAAAGCCGAAGTTGAGGCTCTGCTCTTTCTGAGCAGCGCTTGGTTTACAGCACAAACCAGTACTGAACTCTACGAGAAAGAAGACAATGCAATGGCAAGGTTGGAATTGCAGATCAAGGAAGCTCCGTTCCAACACGGAACGTTGTTGACCTGTGAGAACCTAGAGAAGGCACTTCAAGGCTTGCTCTCCGTTTCGCTTTGTAGATAAACGTTACGATAATAATCTACCTTTCCACGGGAGCGTTTTGAACTTAGGATCATTTTAGGAAAACGCTTTGAGAACCTGGAAGGAGAGAAATGCAAAACCTGCTACAAAACTGTTACTACTCCAGCGTCACTTTTCCAAAAGGCCATTTCCATTGTGTTCATTCTTTGCTAACCCTCTGCTTTCTCGTTGTTTATGGGTTTGACAACCGTAATTACCATAGCTCTAAATTGTCAAAGATAGGATATAAATATCTACAGACTGGAAAGGCAGTTTAAATGGCTTTTTTTTTTTCTGCTGATATTCTATTAGCTGTGTCAGAATTGCCGTAGATGTGTTCGAAAAGAAAACTTGCACGCGTGCGGAGAGGAGCCATTAATTCAAACAGAAATAAATGGAAAGACCGAAGTAATGGCTTGTGTACCATCTTGTGCTGACAGACAATTATTTTTTTTGTTAATTACTGTTTAAATTCGAAACAGAGGGAACTGAAATATTGATGCAAACCTTATTATCCTATTTAACAGCCTTCATCTCTTAATAGGTAACTCTTTTTTTTGTGGTTTGTTGTGTTGGGTTTTTTTTCCCCTCCCTTCGGCCAGATGGTTAAAAATTCAAGCGCTCGGGAGAAATCCAGACACTTAATTTATCAGAACTCCCTGAGCACAACTTTGGAACCTTGGCTGCGACATAACATACGCGGGGTCCTAAACGTACTCGGGAGTTTAAAGACTTTGTGCCACGTTTTGAGGAAAACAAGCGAGAAGGATTTTACGTCTTCCGGCGCCGACTCCCTGAGTTGGGAGGGCTGCTTATTGTCTTTTTGATTATTAATGATGGAGAGGAGACTTACATCCATCAGTGCAGCATTAATGTAGTTACTGCTCTCCCCGTCTATCGTTATGAGGAAAGGCAGGCATCTGTCCGGCGGCAGAACGTCCATGCAGCGGTTCTTTTCGTGATTCCGAGGTAGGAGCGCGATGCTGCAGTCTTCCACGCGCAGCGTCGGAGTCACCATGTTTAAAGTCTTGCGAAAAGAGCGAACGATACAACAGGAAAAAAAAAAAAATTAACGTGGCAGCAAAAGCATCCCCAAAATATGGAAGAGCGGATCAGCTCAGCGCTGTTTCAGGGGGAATTGACACGCGGAGAGATGGAAACGCGGCACAGTCAGCAGGGTTTGGAAGCGAAAAATCCTGGAAGCACACAGACTGGAAAAGCAACCTCAAAGACAGCAGCAGAGCAACCTGCCAGCTGCAGAAAGGACAGCGGAAGGAATCGACCCACTTCCCTTGAGTACAAAGAGGATTTTATCACTACCTCCTTGCTCTCTTTTAGCATAGAATGAGACTGGTTTGGGTGGGAAGGGACCTTGCAAGGTCAGCTAGACCAACCCCCCTGCAGGGAGCAGGGACATCTGCAACTCGAGCAGGTTGCTCAGAGCCCCAGCCAACCTCACCTGCAATGGGGCCAGGGATGGGGCAACCACCACCTCTCAGGGCAGCCTGGGCCAGCCTCTCACCACCCTCAGCACCCTCCCTTCTCTCCAGTCTAAATCTCCCCCTTTTCGTTTAAACCACCCTGCCTTGTCCTGTCCCAACAGGCCTTGCTCCAAAGTCTGTCCCCAGCTTTCTGACAGGCCCCTGGAAGCCCTGAAAGGCCCCCAGAAGGTCTCCCTGGAGCCTTCTCTTCTGCAGGCTGCACAAGCCCAACTTTCCCAGCCTGGCCTCCCAGCAGAGGGTTCCAGCCCTGCCAGCATTGCTGGGGCTCCTCTGGCCCCGCTCCACCAGCTCCCTGTCTCTCCTGGGCTGAGGATTCCAGAGCTGGGCCCAGCCCTGCAGGGGGAGTGTCCTCAGAGCCCTGGGAGCAGAGGGCAGGATCCTTGCCTGGCTCTGCTGCCCACACTGCTGGGGATGCAATTAGTGACATTATTTTCTCTTTTTTTTTGCAGTTTTCCTCTCCAAGTCCAAAATTCACATGGTTACAAGCAAGCACTTAAGTAGGAGTCTTTAGCAGAGCCACAACTTACCCTAAATTCCTCCTTGATCTGGCTGGAGTTAGTTTGAGGATCCAGTTTATTCATTTCATAGTAAGCAGACCTAACTTGAGAAGCTGGAATAGAGGTGTCCCCACAAAGACAGGCTTCCAGGATGGCATCATGGATGAACACATACTGTTCCTGGTAAAGCAATGAAAATAATTACTGACCTAAAGAGCACGTGCTGTTAATATTTTGGTCAATAAAATAGGACAACTGAACTGGCTGCCACTAATTCTCTCCAGCTTTACCAACACTGAAGGAAGACCAGAAGGAACAAAAGCAGTTTAGAAAACTTTATCTCACTCATTTAGAAATTCCAGCAGAAGGATTGAGTTGAACTAGCCAGAGGACAAACAGAAGTGCACTAACACTCTATAATAAAACTCAGAATACTTCTGGTTTCCTCATTCCCCCGCACAGCTCTGTAGGTGCTCTCACAGAACTGAACCTCCACGAGATGTACTCCAGAAGGAATCCTCCCAGAGAGAGGAAACACTCATGATTTTCCTTTTTTTTTTTAATTTAAAAGCCAGTGTGCAGCATAACCACGCACTTCTTTGGGTAGCAGCTTTTCAGGTCTGTGCGTGGATTATTTTCTAAGTGTGACCAAATAACCTACATCTGGATGGTGCCAATCACACAGGGGCTCTTTTATGGGCTAGAAGAGTATCTTTTCTTGCAAAGAGTAAGGCAGTAGTATCCTGGTAGATTAACAATACCTCGGTCTGCACCATGTTAACTCTGCGAGATCGAAGCTCTCTCACGCAGTTGTAGATGTCTACGACACCTTCTCTTTCTGCCATATCTAGCATGATGTCAATCACAATGAAGCAGCCAGTTCTACCAGCACCGGCACTAAAGCAAAAGAAGAGCACAGTTAACGTTCAGCAGTGTATTGGAAAATGTAAAGCGTAAGGGTTCACCTCCTGGTGGGACAATTACAGAAGCTGAGCCTTGAATTCAGTCCTCGGCAAAATTTCAGACTCGGTTTTCCCATTCTCGTTTCTATTTTCGGTCATAAGTTATTGTGGGTAGAGCTCCAGAAGGAAAAGTCGCTCCCGAGTTTAGCGACCAACGCAATGAAAGGATTTCTGCTCCGCCTACCTGCAGTGAACGACCAGAGGGCCAGCGTTGGGTGGGCTCTTGGATTTGACCTGCCGTACAAATCCCAGCAGGCCTGTCGCGTGGTACGGCACCCCGTGGTCTGGCCAGCCAGTGAAGTGAAACTGCCGAATTTCTCGAATCTCATGGGCACCTCTCTGTTGGAAGAGGAAAAAAACCAAGCTGGAATGTGAAAGAAGTTGGACGAGTGACACCGTAAGAAGGGAACTTCAGAAGTTGGAGCCTCGCTGAGGAGCATCCAACCTCTATCAAAACAACCTCTACGGACTGTTGGGAGAGGTTCCTCATAGCAGGAGAGCAAGTTCAAAGGTCACACATAGACTGGTTTCAAAGCCTCACCAGCAAATTGAGTAATTTATCACTAGATTGGTTAGAAGCTTTGAGCAACAAGAGAGATGCTCCTCTCTCTATTGAAGCACTAGGTTGCTTTGAAAGCTGTGGCCTTCAGATGTGTGCCGTGACCACAGAAGAGGTCAGCAGCAAGGCTGTGGATGTACAGCACAGATGACTTTTTCTTTCCCCCACTGCTCTCTACAGGTATTTCGCTGCTGACTTCACAGAACTACAGCTTCAGCATCATTTTCCTTATAATTTGTCTCCTTCATTGGTCTGAAAGAAACAGTTGAATAGTAAAAAACCCCTTTTTTTTTTGGCACCTCCAATCACCAGGGGCTGAGTCTGTAGCCCTCCACATGCTCACTCTTTAAGTCATTTGCCACAGTCTACAAGGACATGGATAAGGTGAGACAGGTATGAATGAGAAGCCGATCGGGGAAGTAATTTCCCATGTGACTTTCTGGAGCAGACCGGATATTAGAGGTGTGAATGCTAAGTTAGGTTTCCTGAGCACTTGTATTTCCCCTTCCCCCTCTAAATATGGAGCTGCTAGTATTTTATTCTCATTAGAAATCACCAGACCAGAGGCCATCATACATATTTCATAAGCAAAACAGCAAAATTATGACATATCATGTCTAGGCCGGACTAAATGTCAGCGATATTAATAACTGGTGGTTTACAGTTTTTCTTCTTAAAGATGTATTTCCTGTCTTGAGCTGGTTTGCATATAAAAAGGTCTAATTCTCTTTGCACAATGAAGTCATAAAAACTTGCTAATTTATTGCTAGTAGGCAAGCTAAAAGAGCCTGGGCTTTTCAACGGTTAAGAAACTTTGGCCGTGCCAGTGTTACAGGCCTTCATGTATCTTGGAGTCCTGATGCTCTTCCAGCTCAGGCTGGGGGGGTCTGTGGAGCCTGGGCATCACCTCAGGGAAATATCCACACTCCTCTCCCTCAGAGAGGACACTGGTGTAAGACCGAGGAGATCAGGAGATCCTGCCCTTGCAACAGAAATGATCTTTTATCCTTAAAAACAATTTAAAAACATATCGAAACCCAGGAACCAAGTAATTTGCATTTTAAGAGTCTAGCAAACACAGAATCCCAGCCTGGTGGGGGTTGGAAGGGCCCTTTGGAGCTCACCTGGTGCCACCCCCCCGCTCCAGCAGGGTCACCCAGAGCAGGGGGCCCAGCAGCGCAGGGTCCAGGCGCCTTTGGAATCTCTCCAGAGAAGGAGACTCCCCAAGCTCTCTGGGCAGCCTGGGCCAGGCTCCAACACCCTCCCACCAAACAAGTTTCTCCTCCCGCTCCCAGGGAACCTCCTGGGTTGCAGTTGGTGCCCGGTGCCCCTTGTCCTGGCGCTGGGCACCCCTGAGCAGAGTCTGGCCCCAGCCTCTTGCCCCCCGGGGGCCCTTGAGCTCTTGCTCAGCCTTGCTCAGCTCCCCTCTGGGGCTGCTCTTCTCCAGCTGAACAGCCCCAGGGCTCTCAGCCTTTCCTGGCCACACAGATGCTCCAGGACCCTCAGCAGCTTCGTAGCCTCATCTGGACTCTGTCCAGCAATTCCCTATCTCTCTTGAACTGGGGAGGCCAGAACTGGACACAGGACTCCAGAGGTGGCCTCACTGGGGCAGAGTAGATGGGGAGGAGAACCTTCTTCAACTTGAAGGCCACACTCTTCTGAATGCACCTCAGGAGACCTTCTTGGCCACGAGGGCCCATTGCTGGCTCATGGTGAAGCTGTTGTCCCCCAGCAGTCCCAAGTCCCTCCGCAGAGCTAACACATTCAAATACAATTTGCTCTCTGTACTCTGGAGATTTTAGAGCGTTAGTTAACACAGCTTCTTCCTACTGCAAGCAAGGCCTCCAGCTTCATAAATAGCTGTGCGTAGGTGGGGTATCCATGTCTCAAACGCTTCAATACTGCTCATAACAACTGCTCACAATCCTCCAAGAACCAAAGACCCCATACAAAAAAAGAAAAAAAGAAAAAAAGAACAAAACAATGCCAGGACTCTACAAACTGAGGACTGAAAATGAGTACCCCCCCAAATTCTTCACGCTCTACACAGCCGCGATTTTCAAGTCATTTACCAAAAAATAAACCACCCCTCCAAAATAATCTGTCCAGTGGCTCAGGGTACGTCCTGGGTGCCTCGGACATAAGGTTTGGAAATGCCCTCTGTTGTGCTGATGGCGTTTTTCTCTGTCATCAGTAACACTCCGATACTAAGAAAAGGTTTTGCATATCGGGTACTTTTATAATGACTTTGCTCATGATACCTACAAAAGAACGATTTTGATGTCTTGGAGCTTCCCTGCTGGTTTCTGAACCCGAAATAGCAACACAACTGCATGAAACATAAAAGCATAAGCTCAACTTGGAAAGACTGGGTTTTTTGTGTTTGGTTTTCGGTTTTGTATTTTTTTTTTACTTTTTCTTTCAGCTGAACACCAGAAAATGGTGTACGTTGCTAACAAACCTCAGGATGTTAAAAAAAAATGCAACAAATACTTCTGGTGCTGCTGTATGTTACCGTCTGAGTAATTCATCCGTGCTCTGAAGGAACTGCTCATGCACACAACGTAAAGCGTATTTTGGAAGTGGTCTTCAGAATTAAAAATCGAATTTTGGCTCCGATTTTCTTCGCATTTTTCCCCTACGCCTCCATAATGGCCATTTGAAAAAAAAAAACCAAACCAAAACAAAACTGATCAATTTATCTCCAAACAAATCAACTTCCTAAATTGGATTTTAGAAGCAGGTATGAGATGTTCATCCACAAATAGAAAAGTTCGTCAGAAGGGACTTCTCAAAGGCTCCACTCCAACCTCCCACTCAGAGCGTGCTACCGTGAGATCTGCCTGGCTGAGCTCTGATGACCTCCATGAATGAAGATGCCACAACTTTTCTGGGTAACCCTCCACCTGAAGGAGTTTTGTCAGTGCAAACCTTCCACGATGCAACTTCTTGGCCATTGTCCCTTGAATGGTTTTAAAGGAGGGTGGAGCCAGAGGGAATTGGTCTCTTGTCCCAAGGAACAAGACACAGGACAAGAAGAAATGACCTCAAGTTGTCCCAGGGGAGGTTTAGGTTGGAGCTGAGGAACATTTTCTTCCCATCCAGGGTTGCCCAGGTGTGTCCCAGGCTGCCCAGGGCAGGGCTGGAGTCCCCCTGCTCCCTGGAGGGGTTTCCAAGGCGTGGAGATGTGGTGCTGAGGGACAGGGCTCAATGGTGCCCTGGCAGGGATGGGNGTTAATGGTGCCCTGGCAGGGATGGGTTAATGGCTGGACTTGATGATCTTCAAGGTCTTTTCCAACCACAACAATTCTGTGATTCAACCTTCCAGTATCATTGCAAGAGTTAAAAAATACAGAAAACAGAGTACAAACAAATGCACTTTACACTGACGCTGCTTTTAGAGGCTTACTGAAAAACTACCAACTATTAAGAAGCAGTGTCTAAATCAAATCTTTTCAGATGGAGATTCTTTTCCTAAGAAATAAAATGTTTAGTGCCTTTTATCTCTATCTGTTCTAATGCACTTATTCAAGACAGTTTGGTTATGTTCAACTGTAAAATCCTCTAGGTCTTTTTTTTTTTTTTCTTTTTTTCCCCAGCCCCAGTTAAGAAGTGAAAAGCTAACATCAAAGCACGGGCTTAAAATCTGCAGAATAGAAATCAACCAGGGCTTCATCTACTTCAAAGTGTAGCCCCCGTTTCTCTTCTGTTTATTAAAAACACCTAAATGCAAGGGAACAACAGCTTGAATGGATCCGATGTACAATACGTACAGCGGTAAACACGCTGCACTCTTTCGGTTCATTCAAACAGCATAATTCCATTACCATTACCCTCAGGTTGCTGTGTTGACGCATTTTTAAGTATTAGAGTGAAGAATAAAACAGGGGAAAAAAACCCCAATTCCTTTGTTACTGCAGCTGGAGGCGCAGAGACCCCGTTGGGTCGTCTTTTTGGTGGTTTCATTTACTTTCGTGCAGGTTCTGTGATACTAAAGCTTATGTTCTTTGAAACCATAATTGAGTATTATTTCATCACTAGAGACAACCAGTATATCACAGGTACTGCCAATAAATCACACGGAGTTTTCTAGGCTAATTAGTTGAAAATCTGCTCAGGGTGATCCTGAGAGACCGTTACTTCAGTGCGCCAGAAGGAATATCAAGTCTTCACTCTCTACAACTACCTGAAGGGACATCGTAGAGAGGCTGGTGCTGGTCTCTTCTCACAGGTTATTAGCGATAGAATAAGAGGGAACGGCTTCAAACTGCAACAGGGGAGGTTTAGACTGGGCATCAGGTAAAAAATTTTCCCAGAAAGAGTAGTCAGACACTGGAATAGGCTGCCCAGGGCGGTGGTAGAGTCCCCGTCCCTGGAGGTGTTTAAAGGTGCTTTAGATGTGGTGTTGGGGGATCTGGTTTAGGGGTGAGCTTTGTAGAGTAGGGTTAACTATTGGACTCGATGATCCCAAGGGTATTTTCCAACCTGCATGATTCTATGATTCAAAAGAGGCCCTCTCCTTGTTCCGCAACTCAAATGTATTTTGATACGTACAATTAAAACCCTTCAACCCTTTCATGAAGCCTGAAATAAAACCCCTGACTTGACACGAAATGCACGACCGACCCTATTTGTTCTTCCTTTCCCTAAGTATTTGTTAATTGTACGTTGGCCACATATCGTAAACTGTTTGGGAGAGCTACATGACCTAGAAAACATCAAATTCAAGCCAGTTTTCATAAAGAGTGACACAACATGTTGGTGGGAGCTCTCCAGAGAAAGACAGATTTCCACACGCAAAATGAAAATTGCCTTGAGAAGAAAATCAAGATTATTTCCACTGCACCTCTGCAGACCAGGAACACACCGACCGACCCAACGAATAACTATTCTCCACCGTGGACTTCGGAATCATGGTGCACGCAGCCCTCGGTGCAGACAGAAAACGACTGCGAGGGATAGAAGATGGGAAAACAGCACGAATGTGGTTTTCAGTTGATTGCTGGGAGGGAGGCTTCGATTTCTCCAAGGCGAGGAACATCACTTTTTCTAACCCAGGAAGGGGCCAACAGTGATGGAAAGCGGGGAAAAGTTGCTGCATTTAAAGCAAATCTCCGTTTGCCATAAGAGGGCGGTAGCTGTTTATCCAAAAGCCAGCTACAGAACTGGGATGTCACTTGAAAGATTTAACTTTCCCATGTGGACTCTGGATCTAAGTTACTTAGGCAGATACCACTCAATTTGAGAAAACTGATTTTGGAAACTTACCTTTTCTACTGCGAACGTTCGAATCACATATTCAGCCAGGAGCTCCGTTTCTATGAGCGTCACTTTAATATCTTTATAGATCTCCGTGTCATCTGGCCAGTATTTGCAGCATTTGACCTTTGAAAAAGAGAAAAGAAATGAAGATTCATTTGTTTCGGAAGGTTCACATAGAATCCGTTCGGTATTCCGTGCAACGATGCGGCTGAAAACACAATCCCGCGCAAAACAGCCCCGTTTTCGGCGCGTGGCAACGATTCCTGTTCCAGGGATGATGCTTCTCCTGGTTTTCAGAGCTGCAGCTGAGATTTGTGGTGGTTTGTGAGGGAAGGTGAATTTGTACGGCGCGTGAGGGGTATTTATACCTTGCACAACTCAGTTAGGGTAGCTGCTCATTTCCCGTGCTTTCCGATGCAGGTTGTGCCCAGACGGACAACCACCACCAGAAGGTATTTTTTCCTCCCTCGACTTCTATCTAGTTGGTGACTCGTCTCAAAAATATCTTCCTACCTTCTAAAATGAACATATTTTTTCAGGCATGAAGGATCTTCTCTACTCTTAGAAAAAGTATCTGTTTTCTCAGATTAACTATCGAAAAGAATTGACGAGAGGTCAAGTGGCAAAACTCAGCACTTGAAGTCAAGAGTTCATCTCCTTTATGCCTGAGCTTTCACACCAATTCACTAGATGACCCCAAACACTATGGGTGGGGCTCACCTCACTTAGCTCAACCTCAGTAGGACAAATACCTTTCAGAGGTGCCTTTATTTTTGTTAACTGTGAAAAGAGTCCAGATAACTGGAAGAAGAAAGAAATTTTTCACACTGAGGGTGGTGAGACACCAGCTGAGGTTGCCCCGAGAGGTGGTCACTGCCCCATCCCTGGCCCCATTGCAGGGGAGGTTGGATGGGGCTCTGAGCAACCTGCTCGAGTTGCAGATGGCCCTGCTCCCTGCAGGGGGGGTGGACTCGATGACCTTGAAAGGTCCCTTCCCACCCAAACCAGTCTATGATTTTATGACCGCCTTTGCCGAGGTGTTGGGCTTCTTGATGACTAACCTCAGGTGAGATGAATTCCCCTTTCCCCCTCCCCGCCCCCCACTATTTCGGCAGGCTTCTGGACCTGCATGCTCTTGGCAAAGTCATCCTGGGATGAAATACAGTTCACAAACCCCACCTTCTTTCCATCTCACCGACGTGAAGTGGATCTCAGAATTTCTGAGCCCTTGTGTGGTCCAGATGGACTTCACAGCTTTCCACATATTCAAAAGCGTGCTATCATTCTGCTGATTTTAAAAGTGGGGTGCCAGTGATGCTGTAGATGGATGACACCCTAAAGAATTTTCTCCTCCTTCCCATTTGCCTGGACAAAGGTGGTGGGCATGGAAGCTAACACATGACTTCCGTATCTCCTTTATTCTCCTCTCTCATGGCCACAGCTACGCTATCACCGCTGCATCTGGCCACGGTCCAGTAGCGCGGTACGTGCGAGGAGGAGCATCTGTTACACATCTGTTGCATGGAATGGTTTCTCTCTTTCTCTCACCGATGGGAAAATGTAAAATGGATCTTTTAAAACATGTACATCGACCATTTTACTTTAATATTCGCTTAAATGGGTCGGGTAAAAAAAAACAAACCCCAAACACTTCAAATATTCAACAGAAAACTCATAGAAAAATCAAAGAAAATTAAACTTCACAACGAGTAGAGTATTTCTCAAAGCCATTTTCATGCCAAAATATTTAGATTGCTAGTATGTCGAATCTCCAGTAAAAAGCAAAACGGATGAACGCGCTTCTAAGCACACGGCGGAAACTCTAACGCACGATTCAAACAGTTTATTTATATAAAGTCCAGGTTCAGTATGTAAAGGATTAAGTAGAGAGTCCAACCTTGTCCTGTCAGGCAGAAGAAAATACTCTCCTCAGAATTTGTTTCAAGTGATGAGGCTGATCATCGCCTACGACCCCTCTTTACTGTCTGGACAGAAGAGAGGACTTGCCACATCAAAGCAGTAACATCAGCTGATAAAATAAAAAGTTTATCTGGGCAAGGTCTGTAGTTCAGACCCTTTTTCTGACTTTTTAGCAGGATAAAATTTAAATCTGACTAGAACCGAGTCAAAGGGCTGGAAAGATACAGCCCCACATCAGGATCCTCTTCAGAAGAGAAAAGAGTAGCTTGGTCAGAAGCCTTGGCTCCCAGCCATAAAATTATCCAAGCATCCTAACAGCTTATTCCTGCTTCCACAGCGGATGGAAAGCTCCGAAAGCAGAGCTGGAGTTCAGGGAGCTAGAAGCAGGTTTGTATTTATTTCTCTCTGCTGGCCTTCAGACCTATGTAACCACGTTAGTATCGGCTACGACAAAATTCTCTATATTCTTCACATTTCTTCAGGGCAAGTGGCAAATACCAGCTCCTACAGTTCTCTTCCACGAGAGGCTTGGAGCTGGGGCACCGAGAGGTCCCCACTCCTGTACCAGAACAGCAGGATCTCTGGCAAATGCTTATTCATCTCTACAACAGATTGATCAGCTCTAAGCGATGAACAATTATTTCAAAAGCATTAAACGGTGCTGCGAGCAGTTGAGTAGTCACTGCTGCTATCTGTTGTAGCTACCCGGTATTTATTCAGATCTTAGCTCGTTTGGACGGAGTTCCAAAAATCCTCCGATAGAAGCGAAGTGAAAAACAATGAACGCTCCTTGTTCTGTCTGCCTTGATAAAATCAGCTAGAAAATCCACGCTGTTCAAATCCCTTAGGCCAAACGGATCCTTTCATAGGGCTTTGCTGGGAATTCTCTAAAATAGGGTTTTCCTACCCATGGCTCAGATGAGTTTTCAACTCTCCCTGCAGAATAAGGCAATTCACACTGCCTTGGACTGGAGCAGCCCATTGACAACCCCATCTCTGGAGCAGATTCTCTTTTCCTGCCTCTTTACTGCGTGAGGTTCAACAAATCAAAGTGCGAGGTCCTGCATCTGGGTCGGGCCGATCCCAGGCACAATTACAAACTGGGCAGGGAGCGGGCTGAGAGCAGCCCTGAAGAGAAGGACTTGGGGGTGTTGATGGATGAGAAGCTCAACAGGAGCCTGCAGTGAGCTCAGGCAGCCCAGAAGGCCAACCCTATCCTAGGATGCATCCAGAGGAGCGTGGCCAGCAGATCGAGAGAGGGGATTCACCCCCTTTACTCTGCTCTTTTGAGACCCCACCTCAAATACTGCCTCCAGTTCTGGTGTCCCCACCACAAGAGGGACATAGAGCTGTTGGAACGAGTCCAGAGGAGGCCACAAAGATGATCCAGGGGCTGGAGCACCTCTGCTACAAGGAGAGGCTGAGGGAGCTGGGATTGTACAGCCTGGAGAAGAGAAGACTCCAGGGGGACCTTCTACCTGCCTTCCAATCCCTGAATGGAAGCTCCAGGAAGGCTGGAGAGCGACTTGTCACAAGAGTGTCCAGTGATAGGACAAGGGGAAATAGTTTTAAACTGAGGGAAAAAAGATTTCAACTGGATCTTAGGAAGATGCTCTTCAATACAAGGGTGGTGAGACTCTGGAATCGATTGTCCAGAGAAGCTGTGGATGCCCCCTCCCTGGAGGTGTTCAGGGCCAGGTTGGACAAGGCCTTGAGCAACCTGGTCTGGTTGAGAGGCGTCCCTGCCCATGGTAGGGAGGTTGGATGAGATGAGTGGCTTAAGCCACTCTAGGATTCTATAATTCACTTCTCCTTTCCCTTGGTGGAAGCTGAACCACATGAAGGCGCCCAACACGCGTAGGAACGGAGCAGCCCCAACAGCGATCCTGGTCACAGCGCTACAGAGCGCCACATCTCTCTACTACTAACTTCAGCCTTGTTGCTTTTTTGCCATCCCCAAAACAGCTCTGGTTTTGTAAAACAAACAATTGGGGGGAAAAAAAAAAAGCGCCCATCCAACCCTGACTGGATTAAACTGCATGAAGGAAAACATTCCTGTTTCTAACTTGCTAAGTCTAGACAGTCTGGATTATGACTAAGAACATTGAGAAAGTCCAATTTGGAAAAGCACAGTCCTTTTTTTTTTTTTAAACCTTATTTAAGATGATCCAGCGGAATAATTAGGGAAGCGCTGGGGGATGTCGCACAGAAGTTACAGCCTTTCGTGCCTCATGCAGCTTGGACCCGCCGGGGATTTCTTCCTCTGCCGCACAGGGGGTTTGGGGCACGGAGCAGATCGGAGCTCAGCAGAAGGATCCATGACAACACAATTTCCTGAAAACTCTCCCGAGTGGAATAGGGGCTGTAACAGCTGTGGGAACGGCGCCAGAGCCGCAGACCAACACTAAATGACTCACTCACTGGGAGGGAAATAAACAAAAAAATAATCTTTTTCATAATTTTTTTTTTTTTTTTTAAATTGAGGCTTTTTTCCTCCTTTTGGCTCTTGCTCTGCGACGCTGCTGCACACGCTGAGCTCCAGACATGGGAACTCTGTGTGCTCCTGATGAGCCAAAAGTAAAAGAAATGCTCAAAGACCAATCCCTCATCTCCTCCAGGACCTCTCAAATCAATGCAAAGGTGTCTTAAAGACAGAAAGAGATCAAATAGCGTAAATCAAAATCGCCCTTCTGAATGGTTCCTGGATCAGGGCCTTTATTTGTACAACTGCAACAAAACAGAATATGGTTTTACTCATCAAATATGAGAAACACTGCTGGTAACATATGTTTGGGTTTGTTTTTTTTTTTTCTTTTTAGCACAGCTTTAGCTACTGTAACTTCATGAATCTCCTTCCCTTTTTATAAACATTTGGTACATTTTAGTAAAAAAAAAAATTACTAACAGAAGGTTCAGCTAAATAATTGATCCATGAATCAAGAAATGAATATTAAATGAGTTAGATCTTTTTTTTCACACAGTTGCTACCATAACAGTAAATATCATCCACAAAGTAGAACGCGTAATTTTGAAATCTCATCTGAGCAGAACTATAATTGAGAGTTTGTTCAGCTACACCCCACGTTTATATCCGGCCACCGTGCCAAAAAATACAGATGTTCATCACAAGATGAGATAAAAGGGCGATTGCCAGAGACATAATGAAAATGCTCTGGTTTAATCTATTCATCCCAAGGTACACTGGCCAATTGTTCCAAACGTGGTTATTTGACTAATAATTTCAGAAACGGGGAGAAGAGGAGTCTCTTCTTCCCTCCTCTAGCTCCATCCCCCGGCAAAACAGTCGAAGGTGAGGAGCTAGGAATTAAAAACGAAGGTGGAAAGCTGTTGGTGCCGCTTCGAAATATAATAAACAACGTAGGCAGCGGATGGCTAATGAACATAAATTGTGACTTCTGAAGCCGTGTATTTAGCCATTTGGCAACGGGACGCATCTAGCCGAAGGCAGCCTGAAAGCCAGGACAGTAATTCAGTTACGGAGAGGTCTGGAATAAGAGGAGTATTTGAGAATTAATAGGGGAGCTGGCTGTGAAATAGCCTTTGTAGTTGGTACAGAACAGTTTAATGACACTGATTATTCAAAGTTTCCAATTTCCTTTCATTCTGAAAGAGTCTCAGCGAAGAGGTGATGTAACGGGCGACGCACGACACCGATGGTCGTTGGTGAAGAGCAGTATTATACATTCTAATTTAAATTTAATCCTGAACTAAGTAACGACGAGAAGCCAGACATAAATTCTGAAGTGAAACCTCTAGGATATAAAATGAAATAGCCAGCCCAGCTCACTGGTGAAAATTTTTAACAGGTTTTACAGGCGTAGCTAGGATAACATCATATACTTTTATTTGGCTGACTTGAAGTAAAAGGACATCCAATAATTGAAAGCATTTTAATTGTAATACTTTTCAAACAAAAAAAAAAAACCCGCATTGCGATTTAAGAACATTTTGTAAGTAAGTTATAAAAGAACCTCTGACAGAAGATAAAACCCAGCCTTTCTTTCTTCTTTTTTTTTTTCCCTCCATTTTCTTTGTTTGCTTTTGAGCAAGTCAGTTAATTGATTTATACCTCATTTTTCTAAAAGAGCTTTGGAAGAGCATTGAGAAATACAACGTTCAAGATACTGTTTGGCACCACCAGACAAATGGGTCTGTATAAAGGCAGCCAGAAGTCATTACGTTGTTCACAGCTCCCAGGGGGAGGAGGGAAAAAAAAAAGTCTCCATGAATTTTACTAGCTCAGTCTAACTTCTTCCACTGACGCCTCGGAGCCCATAAAATTCTCCACCTTCCGCTGCCCTACGTCTCCCCAGCAGCGCAACCCTGGGTTGTCTGCTGGAAGCAGCATCCCTGCCTCCAGAAGAATATTGGATGGCCTCTGTTTCATTGCTTATATCGAGGCAATTTTGTCTCCCACTGCTCAATAAAAAAGGCTCGAAGTTAGTACACGTTAGTCCGGCCCCGGAGGAAAAAAAACAAGCCGAGCACAGAACGCACGTGAAGGGTGGTCCCGTGCCAAGCTGAAGGATGGTTACAGGATTAGCTGGAGCTCCTCAAAGCCTGTCTTAATCCCTTACACAACTGTAAAATCATGGGCATATTGCTCAGATCCTGTGCCCGGGGGACCCTGATGTGCCTGCGCCGAGTAGAACAGCCCGTGCTTCAAACCACGCGTCCCTTCCAAGAGCAAAATCACGCCATTAGCGGAGCTACAGAGCGGCATCGAGGTGGCGGATTGCCTTCTGCCTCGGAAAGCGGATCATCTCACGGCAGGTTAGAAAGCTCTACACGTTACTCTACCAAACATGATAAAACTGTGTCGATGACTCCAGGATACTTCTTCCATCACAGAGACGGATTTCAGGAGACTGCTGAGGTGAGGAGACCTGCAGGGATGAAGCCACTTCGCTAGGCCTGACATTTCAAAGAAGAACTCAAAGCCCTCTTTGCAAACCGCACCTACAACTGCATCCTACACCTCGACAGCCCTTCAGCAGCAAGCCCAACAAGGGAAGGGTCAATGTGCTTGCGTGTCCTTAAACCGCTTTTATTTATTTCTCAAAGTGAGTTACCTCAATTGGATTAGCGAGCATCGAGATATTAATCTCTTATTGATTAACATTCTCCAAAACAGCTTTTACTGGAAAAGAGAATGCATCAGAACACCAAGAGCTGAAACCATGTCTGCTTTGAGTGACACGGGAAAGTGCTGAACCCTTGTAGGTTGATGTCCTGTTTGATGATGGCAACATTGCTAATCTGGGGACATCTTGATCAAACAGTTGCCAAGAGTCCTTTCTTCTCTGTCCTGAAGGACAACAGCCAATTTATTTATTTTTTCCCTTACGGGCTCCTCCTCTGCACAATGGAGTGATGCCAACTTGTTCTTTCTGGTTAGAAATCTAGAAAGATGAAATCTGTTTTGATGACTGGAAGGGTTCACTGACTTGAAAGCTTAATGAGAGTTTAAAATTATGATTGTTTTCTTTTCCTTCATACTTTGTAAAGGTATAAACTCCACTCTATCCAACAAGAGCTACTGGAATTACAGTGAAACCAAAGGCAACACAAGAGAATATACAACATTTGTGTACCATAAACACAGGTCCTGAGGTTTCTGGGTAAACATGATTAAGAACAAAAAATTGCTCTCTAGATGGGGGAAAAACCCTATTCATAGGTTTTAGAAGCTGAGATCAGAATTATCTAGAGGTGGGAAAGTGTTTCATACACCAACCTTTCTCCCTCTCATTTATAAAATGTGGTTTCTTTCTTTCGGTAGAAAAGTTGAAATGAAATCCTAAGTCACCAGTACGCTCACAAATTCTTTGGCACACTTCCTAAGGAGCCCTAACGCCACTATCCCAAAGTAATTCCAACGCAGGTAATTTGGTTTGTTGCATTTCGAGGCGGTTTCAAGCAGATAAAGTGTTCTGCCTTTTCTACTAAACACAAACGTGCTGTTGGTGAGATGTGTCGAAGAGTTACGGGGTTTCATCTCTGCGACCTCTCCGTAAAGGTGGATCCGAATCTTAAACACAATTGGAATTCACCTTTGTTTATTATCAAAACTTGTTAAAAACTGCAAATTTCATAACAGCTTCATGCAAAAAAAAAAAAAAAGAGGCCTTTTTTATTCTAAGAACGGGTGTCAAGTCCATTGGAAATTCTGCACGGTTTTTATGCTGCTGGAATTTCCTATGAAGTTTTCGCTTGGTTCTTGCGATACGCGTTCAGTAAGAAGTCTTTGGGTAGGGCTTTACCTGGCAGGATTTTCTTGGATGTCAAGTGTCTGTCTAGAACAGAAATGGATCATCAGGGGGGGATCTGAAAAAGATCCGATTCAACATAAAGATTTCTGGGTTTTGTTTGTTACGGAAACATATTTGTATCTGTTTCAGGAAGGTCTCGAGTGCCAACCATGGCCGCACGTCCTGAGCGCCCGAGTACATGCCCATACAACTGCTTTGGGTTTTCCTGACAAAAACCTCTTTTTTTGACAGATTTTATCTTACAAAAGGGAATACTTTTTAGCTCATGACCATCCAGGAGCTATTCTCTCTGTCAGAAGACCGTTCTATGGGTCACAGGACCATAGAAGGTTAGGGGTTGGAAAGGACCTCAAAAGATCATCTAGTCCAATCCCCTCTGCCAGTGGAGGAACCTAGAGTAGGTCTCTTCACTGTCACGTGGACCCCAGTACTCTTTAAGCATGAGAAGTCACAGCCATCAACATTTTTGCAGCAAGCCACGTACGTAACGTGTCAACCACAGGTCCAGCATAACAATCAAAGGAAAAACGAAGCCACCACCGCCTTTGTTCCTTGTCCTTGCGCAGATACAGCACAGGGAGGGAAAGGCCACCCAGGAGGAGCATGAGGTGGCCTCCAGGAAAGCACAACGCTCTGGAGAGGTAAGATGGCAGCGAGAGGCTCTTTTTGTACTTGCAAGCACGGGGACTATTTACCAATCCACGGCTGACCTTCGTTCCCCTGCTTGTGCCACATCCATTCTGTTGCAGTCGACCTCGCCTCCTTTTAAAAAAAAGGGTCTTTTGTGTGCTTATTAACACTATTAGCACTGGCTGTTTTCTAATTCTGGATAATAATTGAGAAACTCTAATTACTGTAATTACTATGCTCCTGGGGTGAGGTTTTATTTTTTGTAATTATTTCTAGCGATTTTCTTTTTTTTTTTGTGGTAAATACTTTGTTATACTAAAAGCATGATAGACAAGCTGAGTCCTTGCAGTGCATTTATGTCTCGGCCACCTCCACTGAATTTCATCAGTGCATTTCACCATTTATTTATTCATCAGATATTACTAATTTTTTTCTGCCTCAAGCAAAAAAAAAAAAACAAAAAAGGGGGGGAGAAAGCGACTTCTGACAAATGATGAGACCTGCCAAGTGTGATTCTGCCAACCAAATATTATCATAGAATCACAGAATGGCTTGAGTTGGAAGGGACCTTAAAGATTATCTCGTTCCAACCCCCCTGCCATGGCAGGGATACCTCCCACTCGACCAGGTCCAGCCCCACAAGAGCCAAGCTGGAAGTGACAGCTGGATGACACAATGGAATATACTCTAAATCTTCCCCACATAACTCTTGAAGGAGGAAAGAAATGTTTCAACGTGTGCAAACATCAAAACACTTCAAGAGGCAACCTGAGACTTTGGCCAGTGTAGAGAGGCCTTGATCCAGTTCCCATTTCTTTCCACAGAAGGACCCAGCTCTGTACTCCAGAGGAGTCTCTTGGAGTAAGCAAGATGTCCTCTGGTGTCTGTTTTCCAATTACCCCTACACTGGTAGGATAAAAAGTATTGTTTCTCCTGGAATAATCCACCAGATTATGCTAATTTTTCCAGAAAAAAAAGATGTCGTCTGAAATTGCATTACTATCTTCAGTCGTTCTACCACTTACAAACATGAGCATGGAGGCCTCTTGCATTACCATAATCCAACATATTTTGTGGTCACACTGATACATTTTTATGAGTCTGCGTTTTGTTTTTTACCTGGTAGCACCTGGTTCGGAAAATCCTGATTCCTGCTCCTCTCAACTCAAACCCACTTCATCATCCATTACCAAAGAACCGCTCACGCAACTCCGCAACCATTTTTCTAAATGACTGCGAGACCTCATTTAGATTTTTAATAAACAGTCACATCCTAATGAGGTCTTCATAAAACCGACTAAATATGTTTAGAAATCATTAGCTTAAATTACCAGTACAAAAGTCTCCTTGGGGAGCCCTGCAGATTTTGTGATAAGGCTTCTGGCAGATGGATCGAGCGCAACAGCGCAAGCGAGCCCCGCGTTTCCGCACGAGCGGCGTCAACGCCAGCGACTTGGGTAACGGGCTCCTCGATAAAGAGCTCAACGTCCCTCAGGTGGGTTCATTAAAGAGAGGAAAAAAAAAAAGCAAACCCAACAAAACAACAAACCAACAATCAAAACACATTTCCATGCCATTTAAATACCAGGTGCACAGCAGCCTGCAGGTGCCAGAAACACTGCCAAGGGGTCCCTCGCTGGAACGCAGGAGAGCTTAAAGGGATGCGTGGGTTTTGACGAGCGTGCCTCAGATAATGACAGCTATTGGCAGATGTCCCCGGACCCTGCTGGAGGGTAATGTGGGGACTGAGTCATTTGCAGCAGGTGCTTGCATTAGGGACGGCCTCGTGGCGATTCCTCCGCCCGCAATTAAAACCCAGCCTGATGCAGAAGGCTCCGGGGCAAGAAGCAAGTTCCTAGCGCTGATTTAATGACTAGCCAGCCAGTCCTGGTAAACAAAACACACACGGACGCCCCCTCGATGATTAATTCATGAAGGACGTATGCTGCGTCCCAAACACGTTCTATAGATATTCCTCTTGCCTGAAAAAGACAAAGGAATTTTCCTCCTCGGCTCGCAAGGGGTCGGTTATTAACAATAATCAACCCTTAACAAATCTTAGCCCGGCAACAGCAAGCGGAATGGAAAGCCTCAAGGTTGGGAAGGTTACAAGTTTTGCCCTGCAGGAACGCTACCAAAAGGTCCATGAAAATCCTTACTGATCACGGCGGCACCGAGTTTGTGTCCGGGGCTGCGGGACAGACGGTGTGTTTGTCAGATGCTGGTGGTTCCAGCTCTGGGAGCGGCGCAGCAGCACCAACGGAGGACTGACTGCATCGTTCCGTGCCTCACACGGTCTCATTTCCACCAAAAGCTCATTTCCATTTCTGCTCCTGGACCTCACCTCCAGAGAAACCCAGAACAAAGTCATTTCTACCACCGCCAGAGACGACAAAGCCGCAGATTTGGATCCCGCCAGGACTCTCGCACCCTGAAGAAACCTCTGCGGCGGCGCGAACGGCGGCGCGCCGCTAAGGGGACGTGCCACGTACCCAAACGTCACAAGCCGGAGCTGCCGGTGCCAGAGCTTCTCTGGCTCATACCTGACAGTTCTCTTCTAATCGATGCTTTTCAAGACTTGACTTCAGGAAAACAGGACGTGGTTTCCTGCAGAAAGCTATTTTTGTTCTAAGGCTTGTTTACCCATACCCTGCAAACAGTCCTTTTTAAGTTGCGTGCTTGGGTACTTCGCTGTGTGTATAAAGCTCTAACGAAGAGAGGTTTGCTGGAGAGCTTCCTATTCTTAAAATTCCACCCGTTTTGAACTGATATGTGAGCAGCCAACTATTTCCATCTACCTCCTCACTCGAAGGACTGAATTTTTCAAGTGGCCTCCATGATCCTTTTTTTGTCTCAGCAATTAGCCCTCCATGTGTTCCTGCAGCAGGTGTTAAATGCAGTCACAAATCCCATCTTTTTTTTTTTTTATATATCTATAAATAATACTAGCACCTGATCTGTTGGTAGGTGTAGGCACACGGATAGCAAACCGGTAGGATTTATAGTAACCATTGACAAAGGGACATCAAGAAGAATAAATCGAGATTGTAAAACTGGGCTTGCTAAAAAGGAGACAAAATCCGACGTTTTTGACTCGAACCGCGCTCGCTCTCCTCACGCGAATGCCACAGGGCAGAAGGGTACCAGCCTTTTGTAATATATTATATTCATATGTTATTATTGATAAATTAGATTATATTTAGTATATACCTAGAAATCTATTATTTCACCAGTGTGAAATGAAAAACATCCCTTCAAACCATGTGGCTCATACCCAGACACGTGCACTTGACTTCTTATTTCAACACTTGGACTTACACTAATTGCAGTAAAAGCAATGGGTCAGGTGGGTTTTTGTTGTCGTTGTTCATTCCAAAGGAAAGCTATATGCTCAGTTCCCAAGCAAATTTTCTTGGAAATAAAAAACCCATCTGGATGAGAACTATGACACCAGCACAGAGACAAAATGCTAAATGAAAAGACTCAATTATTGACGGTTGTGAGAAACAAAGACAATGGTTCTATTCAACGCTTGCTGAAAACAAAATTAGCCATAATGACTTGAGTGGGAGGCCTATTTTAGAAGTTATCAGGCAAAAAAAAAATATAAAAAAAAAGAAAAGTACACAGTATCAATCAGGCAACTCAAGCTTTTCTTTACTACTCAGCTCCTGAAGATCACCTCCTGGCTAACAAATGTAGAAGACAAATGAGTAAAGCTCTTCATTTTCTGGTTTAGTCCAGAAAGGAAGGAAACCACGAGCAAACTGAGCTGATTTAGACCAATATACTCTGAAAAAGGCAAAAATTTCATAGGTTAACTACTTCTCTCAGCAATCTGGTTCAGAATTACACCCCCTTGACCTCTCTTATAAAAACCACAGGTGACTCCAGGCCTTGTTCTATAACCAATTCCTTGGTTTCCCTTAATAGAAATGGTATGTCTAAGATAGACACAAAGATATGCTTTCCCTCTCTAGCAGACTTTATCAGTTCCTTTTTCATTGTGCTAACGTTATCAAAGCCAAGCATCCAAGGCATGTTTAAAAATAATTGATAACGAACCTCTTCGCGCAGGCGGTCGTAAATATTTGCTGCGTTATACTTGGTTCATAACCACCTTATTGGTCTGAGCTTTAATTTCCAAAAGCAGACACCTTGGAAGCCTTTCATCTTTTAAAATACAACAAAAAAATAAATTTAAATAAAATAAGATACCACTTACCCTTCCCACTTCTACAAGATTAGTAACCATGATTATGCTGGCTGTGTTCTCATGCCACACCATTCGCCAAAAGTCATATATTGTCTCCTGCATCGGTCCTGAAACAATAAATCAAAACGAAAAGGTTACGATCGGAAAAAGTCTCGTGCCTGGAAGCTTGTCTCTGGGGGACTTTTGAGAAACTGTGGCTCCACGCAGATATTCAGATCGCTATCATCGTGGTTTTCATTCAGGGTCAATTTCTTTTCTGTCCTGCCACCTATCTGCATTTAAGTATTTTTTTTTTTCCCCTTGAAATAGTGCTCGGAAAGAAAGTTAGTTTTCCAGCATTTAGGTATTTATCTCTGTATCAACCAGAAGTGGAATTATATATATATATATGAAAAAAGCATAATGTTACTCTCTCTCTTAACAATTGGATGAGAACCGAAGGAAGATGTATTTGGAATCAAATGAGCCTCCATGGACTATGTGGCCTTTCCTGGCTTTTAATATTTTTCTTAGTATAACCTATCCATCAAATTACCCCAGCTCCTAAATTGTACTGCTTGAAGCGAGGCAGAAGGGGTAGTTTTGTGCTGAGGTGTATCACTTGGCAAAGCAGCGGGGAAAGCGGTGAAGAATCCTGTCCTTCAGGGTTCCTCAGAGACAGCCACATCCTCTGCAGCACTTTTCCTCAACGAACCTGGTCCCCAGCCCCAGGAAAGGTGAGAGAAATGTAAAAAGTTGAGAATGACCACCTCAACTTCACCTGGTCCTGTCTGGGTTTAGCCTATGTGTCCTACTCATGACGTTCGGTGCGTCATCCCCATTTAAAACCACTGCTTTAATATCACTGAGCCTACAAGAAGAAAGAAGTGTGAAGTATTATCAGGTACCTCAGGTAAAATACTATCGGGTAGCTCATAGGCTGCCCCGAGAGGTGGTTGATTCCCCATCCCTGGAACCGTTCCAAGGGAGGTTGGATGGGGCTCTGAGCAACCTGCTCTAGTTGCAGATGTCCCTGCTCCCTGCAGGGGGGTTGGACCAGATGACCTTTCCAGGTCCCCTCCAACCCAAAACATTCCATGATTATAAACTCAACATTCAATTAGTGGCTTATTTAGAGGAATGCTTCAAATCAGCTCATTGGAGGACCAATGGAGAACGTACTGGCCTAGATGTTCCTCTAGTGAAGAAACCAACGCTCAAAGCATTACACACCCGTTTGCGTGTATCCAAATGGACCAATTTGGATAGTCTAGGACCCATGTTTCGGTACTTTGAGCTCTTACTGTCCACTCTCAAAGTACTTAGTAAAAAATCACAGCAATATATTATTACAGTATTCTCAGGGAGGTTGGAATTAGATGATCTTTGAACCCTTCTAACCCTTCTAGATGAATCTTCTAACTCAAACCACGTTCTGTGATTCTACGATGTTACAATTCTATATTATAGGCAAGTCAAAACCAACTCACTAGGCAAATACTGCCACAGTTATGAGGCAACTTACTCAGAACTCAAGTTTAAGAAAAAAGCTGATAATTGTCTCAAACTTCTGAATTTTTGATTTTTTTTTTATTTTCAGCAATTTCAAAGGATGTTTATGATCCATAATTTGCACAGACTGCTTAGAGATGTTGTGTGTTCTCCCCCTTACTTTCTCTGCATTTTAAAATGCTGTATATACGGTTAGTCTCGCAGGTTTCCTTACAGTTCCTCAACTTTTCTGGTACTTCCTTCGGTAAGGAAATAACAGGCCAAAAATCATTTAAAACCACAGGAAGCAATGACTGTTACAACACAAGAAATGTTAGAAGGTCTCAGAGTAGAAACAACAGCCGCATCGAAAACTACAATTCCTGAAATTATCAAATTCAAGCTGATGCCGTGGCTGGAAAACCGGCATTTATTTTTATTTTTCCCTTTTAATTCACAGCACAGTTGACGTCTTCATGAGGTTTCACTCTGAAGTATGACAAGAGTTAAATCACTCTCCATCATATGGAAATTCCCAGTAAGTATTTTACTCCTGTGTTAAGTGCCCTGGATATGTAATTACAGACACGGCCCAAGTGCAAGTTGGAATGTCACAGTAAGAGGATTAATCGACATTATAGTGGAAGTTTAGCTTGCTTGTGTTTCAGTAATGAAGAATTCAGTGCAGATATTCGGGCAATTGAAGTCACAACAGCATCAGAAAGGTTTTGGGCCAACCTCTATTACTGGTAAACGAAAGGAGACTGTTTTACTCGCTGTTGGAAACGACTAGCTCTGTATAGCTCCCTCCTTCCTTCCAAATCTCAAACAAATACTCAGCAAAATTATTCTTGCTATCGTCTTTGAAGGACTGTAGCTAAAAATACGATTAGGGAAAGGCTGTTTTCCACAGAGCAGCGTCCTGGAAGGAGTCTGAAAATTCATGACACACTCTTAAGATTATTTAAGCTTGATTCAGGACAAAAAAATAACAACTCCATCGGGTCAAGAATCCTGGTTTAACAGAGGAAAAATCTCAACGGCTCCACTGCAACTGTGTCCACAGAATTACGTGAGGTTTCAAGGTTGTTCAGCTGAACATGTCTTCGGTAAAGCTGAGAAAGGAACCTCTGCCTGCCCAGCCCTCCTCTTACCCTTGCGAGGTGCCAAAATCTTTGAGAAACTCAGGGGCAATAGAGCAAATTTCTTGATGTATTATTTCCATTTTCTTTCCTCCAGATTCACTTGAGATACAAGATGGTTGGGCCTTACTTTGTACCAGTCATTTCTTTTTGACAGCTCTGGGATAACCTGCCACAATTTCTGCCTGACAACATAATTGTGTCCTGATTTAAAGATTCCTACATTTCAGATCCTGAAATCACAAATTACAACTGGGGAGAGACCCTAAATGCTAATTTCTTCCTAAACATTTTGTTATTCTTTATAAAGAAAAAAACCCAAAAGATACTAAATGATGAGAAAAATAAATCCTTAGGAAAAGTCTTAAGCGTTTTCCAGGCCAGAGAAAGAGCTGAGCTTTGACAAGCCTTTCAAGCTTGACACCAAATGTTCTTCCAGAAGCTATGTCCTATTCTGCAGTGCTGAGTACGCTTTTCTCAATCTTACTATCCAAATAAAACAATCATAATTAACAGTGCTTGACAGGGTTTCCGGCTCTCCTCAAGAATTCTCCCCCTCTTCAATTCCTACATGTAGCCTCCAAACTTCTTTCATGTTCAGGATGCCAAAAGGAAAGGAAAAAAAAAAAAGGCAGCTGAAAACCTACCTTAAAGTCTCAGAAAGTAATTCTTTTCTATTCCATTTTTCTTTTCTTCTTGACATTTTTCAAATTATTTTCTGACATATGAATAAATTATGACTTGTCTCCAGCCCGAACTGAAAAGCTATTGAGGCTAAGGTGGGGTTGGAGGATTTATTGTCATGAAGAACTGAACAATTGGATTCCAGCGACTCCGTGGTAGGGAGAGAAAGAGCCTGTAATTGTTCTAAGCATCAAGTTAACAGATGTGTGCACAATAGGCAGGAAGGTTACTCTCAGCAGTTGCCCCGTTGCGGGAGGAGAAGGTCTGAAGAGAAGGTGCTGAGCTGCCTCAGAGCCAGCCTGCGGCGTACCCCATTAGCGACACAATATAGTAGTGGGGATCAAAGATTTCTGCTGTGAAAAAACAGAAATCAACAACGCACTGCAACCACAAGATGAAAAGCAGCGGAAAAATCAGAGAAAGAAATCAACCCTCCAAACCCCAAGCTAATTAAATGCATTATTGAGAGAACTCAACAGAAACGATCGGTTGTATGTATCGCAACCATTAGCTGGATTACCAGGAGTTGGTAGTTGCTGCTCTGGGAATGCAAACACATTAGGAAATGAAAAAAAAAATAAAAATATCACACAGCTTTTCTTTTTGGAACAGCTTACACTCTTCAGAAGCTGCAGAGAACTTTCTAGAGCTTTTATGTCTGCCTGTTACTACAAGACCCCGTACTAACACCCGTTACTGCTACTGGGGTACGCGATCAATTGGAACGTGACAAACTAGCCCAGAAGACAGGAAAAAGTGTTCAGATGCAGGAAAACAAGCAAGCACACAAAGAAACAAGTAAAAACTGATTCCTGGAATGTCCCCAGCACTTAACTCATGTGGGACTTGTAAATCTACGGGTCATTTATCAATTTCTAGAAAAGCAAAGCGGCTTAAACAAGGAACAAATCGCTCCTAAAACCTTTTTCCAGCGTAGAACGTCAAATCCTCAAGCTAACGTTTGGGCCACCTGAGACCAATTCCGATGACAGATATGAAAGCTAGACATGTGCAGAAAATGAACAGATACCTTGAAGCTCCAAAGGCTCCCCAGGGACAGTGCCTGGGCAGTGGTAGCTGATAACATGGTTGATAGAAGCAGCGGACTGACAAGACGCAAGAATTTTATCTACGGCAGTTAAATTCCAGCTCGAAAAGAGTGCAATAAAAACCTCCTGCCAGGGAGTAGACAAATCCACCCCGTGTGAGGAGGAGGTTATAAAACGGGCCCCTCACCGAATGGTTGCTGTGGTTTGTGGTGGCAACAACGGTCTTCGTGTTTTACCGAAGCAGAACTTGCCGCTTGATATTGTGACTGCCTACAACTTGACCACACCAAGGGCAACTAGATAATAAAGTCTGCAGAGAAGGAGCTGCATTTTTAACCCTCATTTTTGACTATGTATGATCCCTTCCAGATGAACTTGAGATAACAGTAAATGTTTTCTTATTAACAGGGGTTATTGAATCTAAAGAAACAGAGGCTCAGGAGAGACCTTCTCACTCTCAACAACTTCCTGAAAGGAGGCTGGAGCCAGCTGAGGTCGGGCTCTGCTCCCAAGAACAAGAGGAAAAGGCCTCAAGTTGCACCAGGAGAGGTTGAGGTTGGACATGAGGTAAAATTTCTTTACCAAAAGGGTTGTTAGGGCCTGACCCAGGCTGCCCAGGGCAGGGCTGGAGTCCCCTTGATCCCTGGAGGGGTTTCCAAGTCGTGGAGATGTGGTGCTGAGGGACAGGGCTCAGTGGTGCCCTGGCAGGGATGAGGAAACAGTTGGACTTGATGATCTTCAAGATCTTTTCCAACCAAAACAATTCTGTGATAAGGCTGCATGGCAAGAAAAGCCAAAAAAATTTTATTTCTTCTGCATCTACACTGTCAAAACCCCCCCAACCCATTATGTTGTGGAATTCATTGAAAACACATCCGAAAGCATAAAATCAGAGATAAAACAGGTAAACAAACAAAATTACTGGGAGAACAGACTGCAAGGTAACAGACTAAAAAGTTCAAGAATTGTCCTTTTCCTAATGAACCTCATAAACAGGACAGAGCAACTGTTAGGAGGATAATTTACAGAGAATTTCACAGGAGGAAGCAAAATCACAGGGCTACGAAGGATCTGCCAGTCAGTGATCCGATAACCCAGAAGCGCACGTTATTGTAACCACGTTAGAATTCCGAGGTAAAAAACAAACCAGCATTTCAGAAAAAGTTGTATAAAAACCCCTGCAGTTAAATCATAGAATGGTTTGGGTTGGAAGGGACCTTTAAAGGTCACCTGGTCCAACCCCAAATGTTACTTTAAACTATAAATATCACTGACTGCAGGCAAGGGAACATCTCCCTTAAAAGAAATACATTTTTCCCCTGCTCAAGAAGACAACGTTCCCAACATTTCCTCAACAGGAGTGTTCAGTTCTGTCAGTCTCCCAGTTTACCTCCAGGGAAGCTCATCACTGGTCAGCAGCTCTGCAAAACTGGACACCTCTTTGCGTGCCCAGGTGTAGCCCAAGGAGTGTAAGAGTCCACTTTTCCGTGAAGTAAAATAAACTAAGATGTCTTGACCTTTCTATCTAAAATAGCACATTATAAAGGAACGTGGCAGGCCCCAGGTTGTTGGTTTAGTCAACTATCACAGACTGGTTTGGGTTGGAAGGGACCTTTCCAGGTCATCTGGGCCAACCCCCCTGCAGGGAGCAGGGACATCTGCAACTAGAGCAGGTTGCTCAGAGCCCCATCCAAACTCCCCTGGAAATTAAAGAAAACCCCTCTAATGACCAGAAAAAACAGCTTCTTCTTGCTTTTACCACTTTATTTCATTTAATTTACAGTATTGACTGTGACGGCAATTTCTAATTTTAGCCTTAAAAATGTTAATTATTCTGTAACCTTCAACAGGGCTCTATAGTAACTATAGAGCTATGCTGGCCTTCCTGATAAAACTTCCTTGGAAATCTCTCTTGCCTTGGGAAAAAAAAAATCAAAAAAATCACAACAGAATTATAGAATTGTTTAGTTGGAAAAAACCTTTAAGATGATCAAATCCAATCACTAACTCAGCACTGCCAGGGCACCACTGAGCCCTGTCCCTCAGCACCACATCTCCACACCTTGGAAACCCCTCCAGGGAGCAGGGGGACTCCAGCCCTGCCCTGGGCAGCCTGGGACACGCCTGGACAACCCCAAAGGGCAACACATTGTTCCTCAGTTCTGAACTAAACCTCCCCTGTGGCAACTTGAGGCCGGTTCCTCTTGTCCTGTTGCTTGTTCCTTGGGAACAGAGCCCAACCTCCCCTGGCTCCAAGCTCCTGAATGTCAGGGAGTTGTGGAGAGCCAGAAGGTCTCCCCTGAGCCTCCTTTGCTCCAGGCTGAACAAGCCCAGCTCCCTCAGCCGCTCCTCCCCACACTCCTGCTCCAGACCCTTCCCCAGCTCCATTGCCCTTCTCTGGCCACGCTCCAGCCCATCTTGGGGTGAGGGGCCCAAAACTGACCACAGGATTCGACGGGTGGCCTCCCCACTGCCCAGTCCAGGGGGATGACCCCTGCCCTAGGCCTGCTGGCCCCCCCAGTGCTGACCCAGCCGATGCTGGTGGCCTTCTTGGCCACCTGGGCACACACTGGTTCACCTTCAGCCAGTTGTCGACCAACACCCCCAAGTCCTTTTTCACTGGGCACTTTTCCAGCCTCAGTGCATCGATCCAGCCTGGCCAGATCCCTCTGCAGAGCCTCCTCCCCTCAAGCAGATCAACATCGCAACAAAATATAAATAATCAAAACTGTGGAAGGACTTCTAATGAAGCTGGCTCCCTATATGTACATTAAGTCAGCAAGTAGCTCAAGCAAGGAAGCAGGAGGCTACAGCTGCTCTCCTGTGAGGTACGGAAAAAACCTCCTTGCCAGTTTTAAACCTCATTTTAACTGATTTCTCCAGCGACGCAGATTCAGAGATGGCGCAAAGAGGAGCCACTTGTTTGCAGAGGCAGTAATTAGTCAGGTCAGAAAGAACATCATTTTGCAAAGCAAGAATTCTACCAGAAATTAATTCACAGACAAATAAAAAAAATGTTCAGTTTCTCCTCACGCTAGTTTTAACCCAGGCTTCAGAATACACCATCTATCTCAAATATATGCAGAATCATCTATATTTGAGCTGTCGCCAGTCCACTATTTCCTTTTTTTTTTTTTTTTGGCCTTTTGCAAGGATACCATCTTACAATGTAAAAAACCCCGCAACCCCAGAAAACAATATGCAGCAACACTATCCTACACGAAGTCGCCTCAGCTACACTCAAGTGGGTTAATCAGGACGGAGCTATGAATTTCAAATGTGTTTTTCATTATTCCCTCACCTCAGATGGATTGTCAATAAGAAACAGATCTGACTGAATCTTGTTAGCTTGACATTTCAGGAAAATGCTGCTTAGGAAGCAAGCTGAAATGCTTTGCTGGTGGCCTATCCTGCCCAGCGCAGCTGCTGGCAGCGCAGAGGCTTTCTCCTGTATCCTTTGCTCAGGAAAAAAACACAGTTTTTCTCTCATTATCGGCCAAGGGACGGCGCAGAGAATAGTAATTGGCTGATTTTCAGGCACAAACTAAATCCTACCTGCTTGGAGCTGGCCAGTCAGCAAGGCCCTGCCGCCTGTGCATTACTCTACGTGAAAATTGGCTTTCAGAAAATGAAATTTTCAAAGGGCTTTCAAGTCCCATTAGCTTCCAACGAGGCTTCGATTGCTGACTGAGGTGTGCCTAGAAATTGTATCCAGAGCTCCCACGAGACTGATCTGTGCTCTGGGTGGGTTTCTACAGCACCTCCTCTGGTCTTTGGAGGAGTCAGCACTAGACTTTTCCCAGGATGAAGAAAAGGAGGAGACTGACCTGGAGCTTCCCCATCTCTTTCCAAATGTAACAACAACATGAAAATAATTTGACCTTAACGTGCCGCTCGCAACGTGCGGTGGCGATGAGCCACAGTCCTATGGAATATTCACAATATACTCTTGTCCTATGGAATAGCCACAATATCCTATTGTCCTATGGAATATACTCATCTCACTGTGAGCCAAAAAAAAAACCAAAAAAATTTCCAACCCCCTCCTCTAAATTCCCAGTTTAATAAAGAAATGCTTAAAAAAAATACATTCTTCGAGTAATGACAAAACTGATGATTCCAGATAACTTTTTTTCCTTAAAATTTCACAAAAGCAGTTTGAAAATACTTATTTTCTACAGGGGCTGTAGATAGACATCAACAAATGGCTACAGCTGGATCAGTTCTCTTGCTGCCATTTCCTCCAATCCTATTCTGCAGTGACTCTGGGGGTAGTCACAAAGTTTTATGGGGATATAGCACTTATTCTCTGGAATTCCCATTCAGTTATAAATGGAATATTTAATACCTGAGCAGCCATGGGAGACTTGAATCCCGTCAAACATGGGAGCTGTAAGGAGGGCAGATACGTGGTCAGATCATCTGACATTTTTCTTTTCTTTGTCGATGGGGAGCTAACGAGGCTAGAACAACACGCATCTCTGTGCATTATTTTGTCTGCCTAATGGAATCATCTAGAAATCTCAGTCTGGGACTGGAGCTCCACTGTAGTGGGAACCACACTACATACGAATTGCCCACGAATACACAAAAGGTGTTGATGCCTCTCGCAGTCACAACCCAAATGTACCTTCAGGGACAACGGGAAGCAAGGAAGGGCTGGAAAGAGCTGCAGAGGCTTTGGTGTAATAAACAACCGTCACGATACGGCGGCTCCCTCGCCACTTCGGAATAATCTCACCCGTCCCTGCTCCACATTATTATTTCCACCGTGTTCAGAAACAAGTTGTTGCTGCGCTTAAAGATATTTGAAATTCCGAGACCAGACTTTATTTGTGCACTCCTGGCAGGTGCTATTTAAGACATTTTTTATAATGCTAGCGGCCAACTTCCCATCTAATAAAGTGTTACACACCTATTGATTGACATTTCTCCACGGCTAAATTTCCAATACTGGCTCAGTTTGCTCTGTATCAACAAAATAAAATGAAAATGTCATCAGATTTCCCAAAGAATAAACAGCACATTCCCACAACACCTTTTGACTACTCACAGAAGCAACTGCAGACTGGGACCAGAGGAACTGGCAGCACCAGAAAAGGTCCAGCTTTATGCAGTTAGCCTGAGATTAGGCAAAGCTGAAGGCAATAAAAGCTCTGTGAAGAGTCTACTGGCCATGTAGGTATCATTATGCCCTTCAAGAAAGCTGCTTTTTCTGAGGTGAATTGCAGGCAATTAAAAAAAAACACCCAACAAAACAATGTAGTAATTTCTCTCTATGACCTACAGATATTTAATTGTTTAATTATGGACAAGTGTGCCATGGGTGACCCATCTGGGAGACTGAGATCCAGGTCCACATTGATCCAGATCAAAGAGCAACCTGAGGTACTGGCTCTCCATCTGAGGTCACAGCTCTGACTGGAAGCTTATTCCAGGAGCTTTTGAGCCCCCAGCTTGAACCTCAACTGTCTTGGTGAAACCAGTCCAAGAGAAAGTGCCCATTTAGGTTGAATCAATGTTTTCCAGTAAGAAAGCTGTGTTAATTTTTAATCTGTACATTCTTCTCAGTAGAAGTGATAAGCATCATGACAATATGAATATCTATTAATCACTCACTCTAAATAGCCTATCTGAGCTTGGGAAGGATAACAAACACGGAATTAATTTTGTTAAAAAAAAACATGCTGCCTGTAACGTTTCCAACTCAAAAATCCTAGTTAATTGACTTGTTGGACTGGGTTCTTCATATCAACTTGTAATGCAGAATCAATTCTGATGATGCATGAGGAGTTTAAGATCATTTTATCCCCTTCGGTAGAAGGTTCCTCAGGGAATGGACAAAAGAACCTAATTAGTCTTTCCCATTTTTACTTTCTATTTTCATGTCGAGTCAATCATAAGCATCAGGATGTAATAAAATCATCACTATTCTCTAGCTCAAAAATACGAGCTCATTTTGGCTACTTTCTTTCATTCCTCTTTTGTTTCTTTTATTTTTCCCCAAGGACCTTATCGTGAAGGAATGTTGCTCATGCTCATCAGATATTCAGATGCTATATTTTTTAAAACTTGTGCTGGGACTTGAAGTCCATTAACACGAACAAACAAGATAATTTAGTCTACATTAAGGCACAAGTAAAAACGTTAGGAAAACCAAATTTGGCATAATTTATTATCCTAACAGGTATCTCATGAGTGAGAGATATCACTCACAATGTATTTTTCTATTTAAGGCTGGAGAACTTTGGGACATGAATTTCTTCCTCAGTCATAGAAACAGACAGAAATAATGTTAAATCAAGATAGGTGTGAAGGTCATTAACAACTAAATGTGTATTGGATAATTTCCCTTACAACTTCAAGATAATGATGGTAAAAATTAATTCTGCACGACAACAAATCCTCTTGGCCCTATTATTTATTGTTATTTTGGGGAGCACGCTGGTTATTTTCAACACTTCAAGTAGGAAAGGGCAACGCTAACCTTTTCATCCTACTTTTTATTATATTTTATGGGACACTGCAGGATTTGGTGTAAACAAGGAAAGCTGTTCTAACAGGCAGAGTGCATTTGTGCTCAGTATAGTCACAGGAGCACGAGTAACAGAACGAGATTTAGCAGCAGCAGAAGGAATCTCCACAAAGTCTACATCTGAATATGCAACTACACGGAAGAAGACAGATGGATAGGGAAAGAAATTAATCCAATAAGCCTATGTCTTTTTTTTTTTCTTTTTTTCCTTCAAAATCATCATCATATGCACCAGTGGCCGTACCAACACAGACATTTCTGCTGCCACCAAAGGACAGAGGATAAAGGCGACAGGTTTCAAAGATTCGGAGATGGCGACGAGACAAGAAAAACCTGCCTCATTTGTTTCTTGATTCATTTGTTCCTCAAATACTTTCTCTTTGTAAATTTGCCACACTTTTTTTTTTTTTTTTTTTCCTCCCCAGCAAATGAGAAGACGAAAAGCCGCCTTACACCTGCTGCCAAGCTTCCTCCAGGCTGCTGAAGACCAGCTGGAAAATAAACTTCACAAAAAAAAAAAGAAAAAAAAGCTTTGAGTAAGTGATTTTCCTCACAAATGGCATTTCTCCTCCTTCTACTTTAGCATTAAGCTCCACTGATTGACAGGCACATTACCAGCGCTCCACCAAGACCTTGGGAAGTCCAAGTTATGGCCAATTCTTTACTGAGAATGGAAACCCTATCATCAAATAGGCTTAATAAAAAGAGACTCTATCAGCTCTTCATAATTTGCATCCCCTCAAAAACACAGCCACGTGAGGCACGTTTGTAGAGCTGATGTTGTAACATCTTCCTTAGAAAAAAATTCAAATTCTAGTGCATGATCCAGGTAACCAGGAGCCTGAGCAGCAAACACTCTAATACACGGTCACCTCCTTTTCTTAAAGTTCTCTTTTTTTTCCTGAACATTTCTGAATGTTCTTTTCTGAAAGTGTGTTTGGTTCACCAGGACAGTTTGCTCAGCTCTTGAATGGCAGGAAGATCAGCATTCCCTTGTTTGCAGGACATATTTTACAGTCACATTTTTTAAGAGGACAAACACGTTACTTTTCGTACAATCTTCTGGTTTTTTACAGCATGACCTCGAAACATTTCCTTTTGCCTGATTCACTTCTGTCTACTGAAATCACGCAGTCTCTCATTTCTCTTACTTAATTCCAATATGCAAAAGCCTGTTGTAGCTCTTCGAGACCGAGCTCGCAACAGAGAAATCAAACTGCTATCTTGTCTTCGAGACAGAGACCTCTCTGTGCTCTGAAGACCTTTATCTCTGACTCCCTGCCGCTCAGTCCTTGCAGGGGGGAGGAGAGAAGGATTGCTTTTCCTTCCCCTGTGGCTTTGACAACGGACTACAGAAAAAAAAAAATCATCTGTTTCTCAAACTGCTGTTTCCCAAGCATGGGAGAGAACAGCCTGCATGGGATGTGGGAATTTATATTAGCAAATAAATATTAAATAATTATGCAGTATAATTTCTAGAGCTTGTTTGTACTGTCCAAGAATTTCCAAAGGTTTATGAAAGGCAGGAACGTACTTGGTGCAAAAAGTAGCCACAGAGATGTGAAGAAGGTGAGCGGCTCTACCTAGGAATGGATCTATCAGCAGTTTTCCAACAATGCTCCTCTTTCATTTGGTCTACACAAAAAAAATCAGAGGTGACACACTGCACAGGGCCTGAGCCATCCTCATCTGCCAGCTCTGCATCTACAGCCTTGTACGCTGAAGGGAAAGCAGCAGGGAATCATGAATCATGAAAATGGTGAAAGATCACTGTTCTAACACAGTTAGCACTACAATCTCCTGTTATAAACAAAGAGGCAGAGAAAAACTCAGGTATTCTCATAGAATGGAAGGAAACTTTAAAGGTCACCTAGTCCAACCTCCCTGAAGGGAGCAGGGACACCTGCAACTAGAGCAGGCTGCCCAACCCGGCCCAATCTCCCCTGGATTGATTCCAGGGATGGGGCAGTGACCACCTCTCGGGGCAACCTGGGCCAGGCTCTCACCACCCTCAGCAGCAACAGTTTGTCCCTTCTCTCCAGTCTAAATCTCCCTCTTTGAGTTTCAAGCCATCCCCTCTTGTCCTGTCCCACCAGGCCCTGCTCCAAAGTCTGTCCCCATCTTTGGTGGGCAATGCTAGTAAGAGAACCCCGGTGAATTTGCCGCATGGCTTCACAACGTAACCTGGAGATACCACTTCCATATGCAAAGGGCCTACTGCTTCTGCATGTGGGAAAAAAGAAAGCAACATTTTTGCCATTTGTCACCATTATCGCAAAACAAGTGGAGGACACGTTTCAGAAAGCCTCGTGTATTCAAAGTAGTGCTTAAAAATGGGTGTATCTCCTTCAATGAATGAAGACGGATGGCTTCAAACACCTGTTTGATGATTCAGAAGTGCAGAACAGCATCAAACACAGTCGAATTTTCAAGATTAATGTGTGTATATAGAATTCAATCACTTCATCTCTGTACCAGGACGTCAGGCTGCCTGTCCTACAATTTGCAAAGAATGACAGTACACACGAAGCTGAAAACTTGTGTAGAACTATCTTGCTTTGTTGGTTTTTTTTTCAGTTCTCCCTGAAGCAATTTCAAAAGTTAATTTTCATCGAGAGGCTAAACCCACGGCGGCCAAAGTTTCTTTGTAAGGAGAAGTGTGGAGCTTCCGCACTGCTGTAGTTCTGACAACTTTCTGCAGCATCAAAAAACAAAAAACCACCAACCAAACCCCAAAACATGCTAAGGAAGTTAAGAGTATTATTATTCAGAGCAATATTTCTGCTTTAGATGCCTGAAAGGAAACTTTCAGATTGAAAGAAAATGTATTTTTGTTTCTGAAAACCCTTATTAAACTGTTCACGCAACGTGTTCCGTCGTGTGTGGAAGACGGACACATATTTTGCAGAGAAGAGACGGGCTATGAAAGGGGTTATTACAGTGGCAAGTTTGTGCTGCTGTAGTGAAGACTGTAAACATTTCCACGATAAATAATTTTTTTTTTTTAGAAGTTTCTAACTCACACCTAAAAAACTCCTTCTGACTGAAGCTCGACTTGATGCCTGTCTCCATAATCAACAAAAGACAAAGTGAAACAGTTTAGCACCTGCTTTACAATTGGATATGGACAAAAAAAAGAGGTTGAAAGGCCTCGCTGGCCTATTACATCTAAAATGGCTTTATTTTCAAGAGTAACTTTCGACGGTCATTAAGGTATGTCCTGAAGTACTTCCACAAATCACCTCGGAGCCGGTTCCTCTGCAGCAAGCAGAGACAACCTGAACTGCGAGGAGGATTCAAAAGTCTGAGGTGCACGAATGAATGTTCTTCCTCTATAAAGACAGGCAGCTGGCATGTGAGTTACCTGCTCTTTCGCAGACGATGGATCTGCTCGAAAACCAGCCCTGGTGGAAAAGGCAACGCGTGATGCTGCAGGACTGTATCAATTCATAGACTGGGTTGGGTTGGAAGGGACCTTAAAGGTGACCAAGTTCCAGCCCCTCTGCCATGGGCAAGGACACCTCCCACCAGAGTAGGCTGCTCAAGGCCCCATCCAACCTGCTCTTGAACACATTCAGTGATGGAGCATCCACAGCTTCCCTGGGCAACTCATTCCAGTGTCTCACATCCCTCAGAGTGAAGAACTTCCTAATTTCTAATCTAAATCTCCCCTCTTCCAGTTTGAAGCCGTTGACCTTTGTCCTATCGCTACTGGCCCTTGTGAAAAGTCCCTCCCCAGCTTTCTTGTAGGCCCCCTTCAGACACTGAAAGGCCACCAGAAGGTCTCCCTGGAGCCTTCTGCTCTCCAGGCTGAACAAGCCCAACTCTCTCCCAGCCTGGCCTCCCAGCAGAGGGTTCCAGCCCTCTGATCATCTTCATGGCCTTCTCTGGACCAACTGCATTTGTCACTCACAATTTACAGTTGCTGGTGCAAGTGGTGGAGGATGCAATTAAAAAACCTTTGATGGAGACTTGCTGCAAGAAGCTACGTCAACTACACGAGTTTCAAGGGACAAGGAACAAGTAAATACAAAAAAAAAAAGAGTAATTTTTCCTGCTTAGTAATCAGGATGAGACATGGAAGATCAAAACCAGTCATCCAGCAGTGAGAACACCCAGCAGTGCGTGTGAGAATAAACACTGTACAGATACTCAACCTAACGCTCTCACTAAAAGACCCGGTTTAAATTCACTGATCACCTAACCCCTCAAAAAAACTCCACTCTAGCTGCCAGTAAATAGAACAGACCATACCAGAGCTTGACATTCTGCTATATATATCTAAAAAATAAATTTATAGACCCACGGGAACAAGGGATATATAAAACAAACCAGTGAATTTTAAATTGCGCCAGCTTGCTGGTTCAGCACGACCCAATACGCCGGCTTCAGAGGAGGGATTCTTTTTAATCATGGTGACTCAGGTGCAGATCCCATCTGTTGAGGCCAATTACAGCAGATCCCCAGAAGTCTTTATTAGCTGTAAATTCAGCCTACCACTCGCGTTCTACTTCTCACAGAAAGGAGAAGTGGTGTTAATTTTAGAACTGCAATCGCACACTCTGAACGTATCACTCTTGAAACGGAAGCTAAAGCTTTTTTTTTTTGATTATTAGTTGGGGAAGCCTCTGTCAGGTAAGTCTTAAAAAGTGCTTCTCCCCCCTAATCCAAACCAGCGGCAGGATGCTACGAATGCCAAAGTGGAAAGATGTCCTGTCAAAGTGGTTAGTATGGGAGACAGTGCGACTTTAATAAACAGGTGATTATGCAACTCCCAGCTCTGTGAAAAGCAGATCGGTAGTCTATTACAAACTGATTAAATTTGCCACTTCTTCACTTCAAAAAATTATATTTGCTCATTAACACTTGATATGTTGAATGCAGCTTAAGAAGAACAGAGGAAAATTAAACATCAATCATCCCGACTCCTCAGAGATTTCAGTCTGACTCAACGTCACGACACTTTCCTTCAAAGAACAATAGGCACGTGCGCCTGTGGACGTTGTGGTGGAGGAGGAGAGGGAGAAGGGGAGAAGTTCTTTCAGGCCTGACGTAAAGGAGGCATCGAGGGAATTAAACCCACAGCATTGATGTGTTTATCCCTATTTTTATGAAAGGCTGTTCTGAAACGGAGCGTGAACATCGTCGGCTATACTGACAGCCCTGGCTCATGACAGCCTTGTAGTGAGGAAGCCACAGAAGAGGCACAGAGAAGCTGTTTGACATGTGAAACAACTATCTTCCCTTTCATAGCTCATATGGAGCCTTCGAGGAGTCTTGGAGATTGTTCCCAGTTCCTTTATCGCCTCTGCAAAAGGGAGACTGAATCTCGCTGGTAGTAAGACTTGGCAGGGCTGGGTTAATGGTTGGACTCGATGTTTTTAAAGGTCTCTTCCAACCAAAACAATTTGAGGATTCTGTTGTGCAAAAGGCTTCATCAGGATCCTGGAGAATAAGACTCAGTAGACTTGACACAGCTGCATCTATCAGGACACTGCTGAGAACTATAAAAAGCAGAGGAGTATTTTTAACCCTATTCTGCAGATGGGAGAGTGGAGACAGAGGAAGGAAAAGAAACTTTCTCATGATTCTTCATCAGGCCAGGAACAGAGCCAGAGAGAACATACAAACCTCTTGAGATCAGTGCTCTTCACCAAAATGGGAGACACAAATCTGCTTCTCAATCGGCCTCAAAAAATAAAGACGCTAAAGATGTAATCCACCAAAAAAATCACAGCCAGATCCTTTTGAACTTGCTGTAAATTGTAAGGCCATTTTAAAATGAATTTTTTGGTCTTCAGAGAGTCAGTTTCTCACTCCTGGCACCGTGGAGGGGGGTTAGATATCCCTGTCTGCACTTTGCTGCTCCTACAGAGAAGAAACTCATGGGACCTGCCCCAAAGAGTGACAGCTAAAACAGTCAGAGATCAAAGGACTTCTGGAAGATTTATCCATATCTTGGAAGAAGACTTGTTTCTACTCCTCATATTCCTCTTTTTGACACCATATCAGGAAAAAAGTGTGGCAAAGAAACTGTTGGGACTTGCTGGAGGATTCACACATAGATGTTCGGTATGTTATTCATATATTATTACGTACTTGGCTTTAAGAGCTGAAAGTACAGAAACCTCAAGCTTGATATTTGTTATTCAAGTCTTACGATGAGTGATAAAGCTGTTTTTAAACTTGCTTCAGACAGAGATCTCAGATGTCTACCATAAAGCTGTCAGGGAGATCTTCTGGTGAACCTCCTGATGAAAACAACTGCATTACAAACCACGAGTAAAATGCCAATTGTGCATCTTTTTTACTTTAGGAGCCAATTAAAGGTGAAAAGCAACAGCATCATTAGCTAAAGGTTAAATGGAACAATCCGTTTCTTCTTAGGAAGGTGTAAAAGCCCAAAGGGAATTAAGCAAATGCTGCATTTTTGTCCTAGTTTTCCTGTCTGGCTCCTCTGTAGAATGACTGGACTGAGGAATGTGGCGGGTGGGCGGGTGAGTAGCAGAAGTGGAAGAAGAAGTGGTTTCATATTCTAAGATCACAAATTCTAATTCTGGTCTAAAAGTGCAACATTGACAGTAATGTAGGTGGTTCTAGATAGTCAGTCTGCGTCCTGCCCCACAGTCATCTGACACAAAGAGGAATGACAGAATCATTGAGGTGGGAGAAGACCTCCAAGATCATCAAGTCCAACCTTCTACCCAACACCACCAAGACCGCTACACGTCCCGAAGCATCACATCCACTTGTGTTTTTTTGAGCCCCTCCAGGGATGGTGACTCCACCACTTCCCTGGGCAGCCTGTTCCAATGCTTAACTACTCTTTTAGTAAAGAAATTCTTCATAATATCCAATGTGCACTTCCCTTGGAACAACTTGTGGCCCTTCCCTCTTGTCCTGTCATTAGTCATTAGGACCTCATTTGGGACGGTTGAGAGCTGAAGCACAGAAAGGCAGAAGCTCTGTGACAGAAGATACGAAGCCTCCCAACTGGCAGAAGTGGGAAGAGGAGGCTTCAGACTCTGCGTCACTTAGGGGACAACTGAAATCACAGTTCGAGCTCTTACTTGATAAGGCCACATTTTCTCTGCTTTGATAAAAAAGTCATTAAAAAGTATGTACGACCTCTAAATCCAACACATGGCAAGATTATTCTGAGAATGTTACACCCAGTTCTCCAGCTGGCTCCCTCAAAAGCTTGGCCATGTGTTGAAATAACGTACGTGGGTGGAGCTCAACTTCTTCAGATCCATGGGGAAATGCAGGAAGCTCTGCCACAGAATACCTACTGGGGAGAAGATTCCCTCCAAGCAGTGGAAGAGCAACTCAATTTTCACACGTACGCAATCCAAGCATCGTCACGATATTGGTGTCTTTTTTTCAGCGTTATGATTAAGCAGTCACAGAAGCCTCAACTTTCTCACTTGTTCCAGCTCTCTGAGCTTACCCAAAATAAATAAATAAGAATGGCATCGGAATGGGCAAATGACATCTTGGAAGGCAAGTACAAATTGAAAATTAATTTGCGTGCTGACAAAGGAATAGCTTCTTGTTCAGCAGCAAGGTTTTCAACAATGGGTTGTTTTAGTCTCTCTAGATCCCTTTACAAAAATAATAGGTCTTTGAGTCCTCAACTAGAACTTGCTAACTGAAAAGTTTTGTATTTTAAGGACCTGAAGCCTCATTAGTGTGGAACAATGAAGAGAACACACATTTTTATGACACTGTTGCCTCTCTGAAAAGTTTACTGAGTATTTCTACTGTGACTTGCTACTTTTTTTTTTTTCATGAGTAACAACATGTCGAGTAAATTCTGCCAAAAGAGAGATATATTTTGCTTTTCTACTCAAACCCCATTTGAACACAAAGGTGAAAGACTGATTACTGGACATATCTGAAAATTAGATAATAATTCAGTTTGCTTGCTTCTACCTAAGTGATTGAGCTTGCTCTGTCCTCAATATTGACCATGGCAAGAATGTATATTCACAGAATTATAGAACCACAGAATGGCTTGAGTTGGAAGAGACCTTGAAGATCATCCAGTTTCAACCCCCCTGACACGGGCAGGGACACCTCCCACCACACCAGATTGCTCAGAGCCTCATCCAACCTGGTCTTAAACACTCCCAGGGATGAGGTTCCACAACTTCTCAGGGTAACCTGTTCCAGTGTCTCACTACCCTCACAGTGAACTTATAGAATCATAGAGTTGTCAGGGTTGGAAGGGACCTTAAAGATCATTGAGTTCCAAACCCCTGCCACTGGGCCGGGGCACCTCCCACTAGAGCAGGTTGCCCAAAGCCCCATCCAACCTGGCCTTAAAAACTTCCAGGAATGGAGCTTCCACCACCTCTCTGGGCAACCTGTTCCTAATGGGCAACTTCTTCCTAATGTCTAACCTAAATTTGCCCGGCTCTAGTTTCAAACCACTGCCCCTTGTCCTATCACCACAAGCCCTTAGAAAGTCCCTCCCCAGCTTTCCTGCAAACTGAAATCCAAATGTCAAAACCTCTTAGCCTCATATAAACAAGAAGAAAGGGTGATAAACTTACCTTGTGTAGCAATGTAGTGATTTGGTCTATGATAACCCTAAAATAAATTGAAAAAAAAAAAGAATTAAAATATAAGCAATATGTTCTTTGGATACGAGCGAAACTTCAGTAAAAATCACAACGCATTAGAAGCAAAAGTTCTTTCTAGTCGGGGAAGAACAAAGGGAAAAGGGGAACAAGAAGCAAACGTGTTTTTCTGCAAGATACTTAAATTGCAGCCTTGTACATTAGGGGACAGCGGTAATATGTTCTTTCAGTCCCTTGTTGGCTCTGCTGAAAATGAACAGCATGAAATCCTCTCTTAGCACTTGCAGCTAATGGCATCGGATGCTCACGGAGGCCGACTTGTACCTCCGAGCTATTGCTGTTGAGTGCAAAGCCTGTTTTTTTTTCTTTTTAACAGCTAAAGAATGCTGGATTTGCATTCAGAAGGGTTGGGGGGGAAGACGTTCACTCTGTCTGCTGTGATTTGTTCATGTTCTAGTTCTGAACAGTAAAAAGGAGGGTAAATTCTTCAACTAAACAGCCTGGTATGAAGAGGATAAACCAATTCTGCGTTTCTCTGATGACAACAGCAGCTCAATCATGAGCTGGCCGTGCAATAAAGACTAATATTTTATGGATTCTTCTCAACATCCAATAGGGAACGACGCCGTTTTTATCGTATTTGAGTTTCTGATGGGAGTGTCAGCAAAGGCTTCGATTACGCACTAGTATGTTGATAAATTCATTACACCAGCGTTAATTTTTTCCATAACGGTCATGACGTGGTGTCAGCCCTCAGCAGGGAGAACGTAAAGCTGTAGCTTGCAAGGCCTTGCAATTTCTTTGTAAAAGAGCAAGAGGCATTCCAGGGATGCAAATTTTGGGAAAGCCCCAAACCAACTGCAGATACCTTGAATACTACGTGAATAACACGAATTACACAACTGATTCCCTTACGTTCCAAAATTTGGAAGACTACGAACTGAGAAGTGTTGAGGTAGCTACAGAGTTGAATTTTTTCTGCTCTGTGTTAGCTAATATTCCTACTGGCTGGAATCAAACGATTCTGTTTCCCAGTGAAAAAAAACCACATAGGAAAAATTACAGCATAACCATTGCCTCTCTCACTTTTATCCAAGAAAATGTCTTAGTGTCTGTGATGGTGCCATTCCCTTATTAACACCTTTATTCTGACAACTGTACTAATAACCTCACGCAAGAGGAAAACTGCAGCGGCTTCTGGAGTAAAAAACCAAGTATTTTTAATGGAAACTTGACAAAAAAGATTCTAAACAAAAAAATGCTGTGTTTTGTGGTGGAGTTGCCCTTGGAAGACATCTGCAGTCTTCCAAGTTTTGTAATGACGAGGGAGAGAATTATTTAGGTTCTCACCCACAGTTTCTTTTACGGCCACGTTCTCTCCATCCTCTTGTACTTCCAGAAGCAAAAATAGTTGCTGTGCAGTTATCAGCCTTTGAAACGAGACTGTGTGGTTCAAATCCTTATTCCTCACATCTTGTAATATTTGAGGGTCAGATCCAAAATCTGAAGCAAGAAAATACCAGTAGCCTAAAACAAGAATGACCCTTAATGTCGGAGAAAGTGTGAAAGTGAGTGCAGATCTAGGTCCCCAGTGTGAACTCTATTCTTTCCAGGACAGATTATTCCCTTCAGAGTTGAGTGAGATGTCTAACTAAATATATTTCCCTAAGTGCCTCTTCCTCTCGGTGACTGCATTATTCTTCCAAACAGCAAGGGACTGAGCAGAAATCTGAGCGTAACTTACTGGCTCTGCCACATGCTAACAAGTATCAGTGGAAGGAGATACCTTCAGAAAGTCTGAAGGACCTACTTTTCTTGGATAGCTCCAGTTCCTCCGTACTCTGAGAAAAACGTCTCCTACATTCCTGTTTCATACTGGTGATTAAATTTGAACTGCAGACTCTGACACCATTTCTCAGAGACGCCACCAGTGAACAAGAAATCTTTAGCAAGACACAGTTTCCTACGAAGCAACGCTTGTTTTACTTAGCCTAACATCTAGCGCTCCACGTAAGCAATGAAATTATTATCTTTGCTATCCATAGATTTCTGGCTTGAGATACTATTGACTTTCCAACGATTTTCAATTCTACTTCAGAGTTTAGTCTTTCAACCAAAAAACACCTTGTCTCTTAAAGAATTTATTCTAATGTAGAACATTAAGTTAACACGATGCAGAATGAACAAAGAAGCCACCTTCAATAATTAAACAGCCTACATATTTAATGAAATGTCTTGCTTGCATTAGAAGTACTGGTTAACAGCTGCAGAATATACTTTGAAGGCGACTTAAAAGTGCAGCGATGACAAGAGATCGCAAATCTCTGCATTAGGCATTACAGAGTTTTGTCACATTAATATGCAAACAGCTCCCTTTTAAATGCGGAGCGGTGCCAAGCTGTTGACAGAAAGTGAAAATAACATTTTGTTAGCCCACATAAGCACCAGCAGGCAAAGTAGCCACGCAGCGGTGCTGGCAAGGGCTCAGTCTGGTGGCAGCTGGAGGAAACCATTCCTTTCATTTGCTGTTTGACAAAACCTCCGAGGCTTTTTCCTCCCCTTCAGTGTACACCTCATTTTCAAAAGACAGGACTTTCCAGCAGCGTTTAGCAGCTGAGATGAGCTGTGATTATCTATTACAAATTATGAACAACTTGAGAATAATAAGAGCTCCCTCTTTGACCGAACCCGGCGTTAGGTTTGTTGGCTACATCGGGATACGCACGTCGATGTAATTGCCATTGATGTAATCGGAACTTGTTTCTCCTTCAATGGGCTGCAGCCTCACTCGAGAGTGATCATCTGTAATGGGAACAACAGAGAGAAAAAAAGAAGTAATTAAAGACACACTTGGTAACAATACAGAGATGCGACTCTCCGTGATGTAACTCATGCTGGTCGGACCCTACCAAGCTACACTTACCCAAGTTCTCTACTTAATTAAGCTATTTATCCGTTTCTTCAGAACAGAGGTTCGGCTCACAGGCCCTTAATTCTAAAATTCCATCCTGCTAAGACAGATATCACATTAAGAACTTTCTAAGCTCAAGAGGTGGCTGCTGCTTTCACAGTTTTGGGACCTGATCCTACTTCTGCAGACTCCAGAAGTCAAGCTTGATGGGACTCGTGGTATTTTTTCATCCACAATTTCATGATTTCCCACATCATTGACTCAAAAACATTTTCACCAGGGCAACCTGGGCCAGTCAAGACCTCCACTTTCATGTTTCTCGAATTACTTAGAGCAGGATTCAGCTGTCTGAGCACAAGCATCTCACGCCACATGATCGGCCTTGCCTTCAGCTGCCACTATGGAACAACACAACTCTCTCGTGCAGCGTCACATTTGTTGGTCCTGCAGAGCTGTCCTAGACCACCTGAAATGGCACTACAGGGCACTACAGACATCCTCATCACGGCTACATTTAGGCAACTGAATCCTGTCCGATGATGTGCACGCCACTGAGTTCCATACTGGGCAAAACAAGCTTAAATTTCCCACTAAGGAACATCTTCAAAATACAACTCCCCGTTATTTCTTTTAGACTGATTTATACAATGGAAATAATATTCAGTGGTATCTTTCCTTTACCTTTATTTTGTTGTTTTATTTACCCCATTCTTTCCTTGTAATAATTCTTGCTTCAGATTGGGCAAAATTAAATAAGGTCGTTCATACCTCTAACTTGATATTGTCTTTTTGGTCTTTTCTCTTCTCCCTTTCTCCGCTGAAACAGCGAAGTTGCAAGGAATTCTGGAGGTAATGGACTGTTCAATACTCATTTATTTGCAGTAGAGCTGGAGTGATTCCCTTTTTGTTTTTTTTTTTTATTGCTTTGAAAACTCTACTTAGCTCCTTACCGCATGGCAACCCTTCTTAATTTGAAAAAATTCTTTAGCCAACAAAAAGAAATGTTACTGTGCCTGTGCTTATGCCAAGGAGATTTAAACCTAAGAGGTACACAAACCCATATAGTTTTCCAAACATGTATGTGGATTCTTAAATAGCCTCTAGGCTAAATCTACATTTTCAGGGTATTTTTTTTCCTTTATACTTCAGCCGCTGTCGACAATTTGCGCAGCTTTTAAACGCTCTCTTTTTCCAGGTCGTCGTTTTTTTGATACCCTTCTAGCAGGAGATCAAACTCTGCACTGATCACTTAAGCTTTCAAAATTAGGGATGTTGGAATCCATTTGTAGGAAAGGGTAATAAATAATGATTCTAAGCATTTTATTCACGCTCCCCTCACATTACCTACAACATGGATACGCCAGCCCACGGCCTGTGATCTCTAACGAGCCCCACGAGTCGCTGGTTGATTAGTATGCCCAGGCAACCACCCTTTCTGGGGACGTGCTTTGCTGATTCTTTGCAAATCAGGCCTTTTCTAAATGCCTCACCTCAACTCTTTAGCTGCTTTTAAAAGCTGTGATCAATAATCTCTTCTCATTCAGTCAATATTGAGTTAGGGAAAAATAAATATAGAACCCCTCCCAAGCTGAAAATACCTCAAGATCTCCCCTGAGGAAAAATTAATTGATTTGCCAAAATCTATGCATAACCTTACGTAATTACGGCAGGAACAGTATTTTTCTTAGGTAAAAAAAGATTCCTTTAGTAAATTCATGCTGGTTTTAGTTCCTAATGAGAAAACATACTCACTCCTGAGGGACGGGATGCCATTCAGACAGACCTGGACAAGGTCATGAAATGGGTCCTTATGAACCTCCTGAGGTTCACCAAGGCCAAGGGCAAGTACTTGCCCCTGGGTTGGGGCAACCCCTGGTATTAACCCAGGCTGGGAGTGAAGGGATCAAGGGAATCCTGTGGAGAAGGACTTGGAGGTGCTGGGGGTGAAGAGCTGGAGCTGAGCCGGTCCCGTGCGCTCACAGCCCAGCAGCCCCTGGCCTCCTGGGCTCATCCCCAGCAGCGTGGGCAGCAGGGCCAGGGGGGGATCCTGCCCCTCTGCTCCCAGGGCTCTGGGGAGATCTCCCTGAAGGGCTGGGCCCAGCTCTGGAGTCCTCAGCCCAGCAGAGACAGGGAGCTGTTGGAGCGGGACCAGAGGAGCCCCAGCAATGCTGGGAGGGCTGGAACCCTCTGCTGGGAGGCCAGGCTGGCAGAGTTGGGCTTGTGCAGCCTGCAGAAGAGAAGGCTCCAGGGAGACCTTCTGGGGGCCTGTCAGGGCTTCCAGGGGCCTGTCAGAAAGATGGGGACAGACTTTGGAGCAGGGTCTGTTGGGACAGGACAAGGGGGAATGGTTTGAATCTAAAAGAGGGGAGATTCAGATTAGGTGTAAGGAAGGAACCTTTCACGCTGAGGGTGGTGAGAGCCCGGCCCAGGCTGCCCCAAGAGGTGGTGGCTGCCCCATCCCTGCCCCCATTGCAGGGGAGATTGGATGGGGCTCTGAGCAACCTGCTCTAGTTGCAGATGTTCCTGCTGAGGGCATGAGGCATGACCTTTAAAAGTCCCTCCCATCCAAACCATTCTGTGATCCTATGAATAAACAGCTTTTTGTGTGCTCAGGAAAGGAGGAGCATGTTTTCTGTGGGTGACTAGGCTGTGATCATGACCCAGCTCGTTGATGCAGTGGCTCACGAGCTGTAGCCACTTTCATACAAGGGGCAGGGCACTCCTGTAGCCAATTAAACACACACCACTTGGGTGATGTAAAGCATATTGCCATTTTGACAAGCTCCTGCAATGCCGGCCGCTCGGTGCTATTGTTTTAGATCCCTCAGAGAACAATAACGACTACAAGCAATAATGTACCAGTAGTATCTTGGGGGAAATTTAAACAAAGAGGATAAATGGATGGGGAAAAAAATTACATTAAACACTTCACAGGAAAAAAATATATACATTTCATTCTAATGTATCCATAGTCAGTGGCGTTTGAATTATCGTGCTTTTAAGTTTTTAAACCTAGCATCAAAGGGTAATTCGGTAAAATGCTTTCCAGGTAAAGCAAATACTTTATTTAACTATCTGGGCCAAATTTTCAGAAGTGGACCGCTCAAATTGTACTCTCAGACTCTGAGACAAATGATTATTTATCCAGCAGAAAACCATATAAAACAATTAAGCAGCTAATTATCCCATTTGCATAGGTGTAATTACCAGACGACGAACCGTGGGCAGTTTCTGCCTCTCCTTTAAGATCCTGCCTTTAATTCTAATGGGTTTTAATTTTAACTTGCATTATCTGTGTTTCCACAGCCACATAAATAGGAAGCGTTATCGATAACAACTCCGTCCGACTCTTTGCCTTCGCTAAATACTGAGGACGTTCAAAGTAAATTGAGATCTAAACGATGTGAGTTATATTTGCCCTCTCAGAAAGCCTTCAGTATCACTTGTAATTGCCATTGATTTGTGTCTCTAATATCTCTTCCTTGTTTTCCCTTGGCTACTCATCACTTCATTACCTCAGACATATAGCACTGGCAGTCCTCTCTTTTCCTCAACCAAAGGGTGTCCGAGTGTAAGGCGACGCCTGAAGTGACAGTAAAGAGAGGACTGACAACACCAAAGCTGACTAGTGGAGATCTATTCTCATAGGTTTGGACTGGAAATAAAATTTCACAAAGGCAGGATAAACAGAAATATTTTTGGTATTCTTACTTATGTCTTCAATAGTTTTACTTAAATCATTATGGGCATCTAACGTATTGCTACATCCTCACAAAATAATAAGGTTGTTACACACGAAAGATTGCTTGGAGGAAAAAATGCTAAAAATTATCTAGCTAACTGAGCTTCTTTGGCATATGCTCCAGCCCATCATGATAGTCACATTTCTCTAGAAGATTTTGTTTCCTTTATCAGTAAGAAAACGGCCTCAAGTTGCCCCAGGGGAGGTTTACGTTGGACATGAGGAACAATGTCTCCATGGAAAGGGTTGTCCAGGCCTGGCCCAGGCTGCCCAGGGCAGGGCTGGAGTCCCCCTGATCCCTGGAGGGGTTTCCAAGGCGTGGAGCTGTGGTGCTGAGGGACAGGGGTTAGTGGTGCCCTGGCAGGGGTGGGGGAATGGTCAGACTTGATGATCTTAAAGGTCTCTTCCAACCAAAATGATTCTATAATTCTATTTCTCTGCTTATACCTGTTTCATGGTTATCTTTCCGGCCGCTAGAAACACCTAAGCTTCATATCTTAAACTTCAGATTTTAAAGGAACAATCAGGGAAAGGATCATCTCCTACACACAGCAAGCTTTCCCTTGAAGTGCAACACCACCGGTGTGTACCTAAGAACACAATTTTACCAAACTTGATGTATTTTCTGCCCCCATGTTCACATGCAGCATCACTTGCCACAACGTTCTGCAATCTCACAATCCCAAATTTAGGGTCTTTTCCCAAAGCATGCTACCATCTCCTCAAGGTATTTGATTATTTGTGTATCTAACCTTTATTAAGCTCGACATTTTAAAATACCTACAGATTCTGTTTTTTTTTCCTTGACGTCTGTCTAGAACTAAGAGGGCAAGTCAGGAGAGCTGTCACTGTTAGTAAAGAATACTTAAGCACCACTATTGTCCACTCCTACAACATCCAGAACCCAATATCAAGGTACTCATGTGATCACTGAGCTGCCAGGAGCAGTTTGGGAGCTTTTAGAGCCGAGTTCTGGTTAAAGGTCTCATTCTCCACTAGCCAAACACCGATGAGAGGATGGACGGTATACAGAAGGTTAGTGGAGAAAAAGGCATTCAATCTGACAGTTTTCTCAAAATAAAAGAAAAATGAACACCTTCCCTCGCTTTTATTTTCTTAATTAAGGAAGAGGAATCGAAGCCTGATGTGGTCACAAGGCTGGTGGTCATTCTCAGCCGGTTCTGAAGGGAAGTTAACACCGTGCGCAATTATGTTGTCAACACTTACATGCAATGATATTCCCGTATCTGTTTTTCATCCTGTTCTCATCTTTCTTTGCCGAATCCCACGGTGCAGACTGTCCTTCAAAGAAACTCTAAAAAAAAAGAAAGGAAGTGACATTAAGAAGGCGATGCAGCAACAGTTACCTGACGGAGAAGCCAAGGAGAAAAGCAAACTGTACTTGGGGGAACGGTTGTTAAAATGTCATTCAACTCATTCTTTTACAGAGCAAAAATACGAGTCTCCTGTTCCAATGGTATGTACCCCTAGCTCCAGATCTTAGCTAAAATTTGACAGATTATCTGTGCAATAGGAAGAAGAATTATTTGCGCGTGAAGTGCTATTAAACCTTTCCAAAGGTGGATGTCCTGCTGACACAGCTTCCAAGCCTATACCTTGGAATATGGAGGTCCCAAATATACTCCACGGGACTTCTCGCTTCTCCCCGTCCCACTAATGAACTTTTACAATTAATTAAAGTGAATCTCTGGAGACAACTGGGGAAGATCTGTACGGTATTGAATTCAGGGAAGATACACAACAGGCTGCGTAGTATCTTGGGCAGCTCGTCTGCTCCTCATCGGCTAATGTACAGGGCTCAATTTTTCCCACGTGTTTGGAACCTCTGAAAACAATGACAAACTTAATAAGCCCTATGGATAAAATATCTTCAACACAGATAATCCTATTCTTCAGAAACATATACATCAAATGTCACACAATAGTGAAAACCAGGAGATGGACTGGAGAAGGACTTTTTATAAGGGTGTGTGGGGACAAGACAAGGGGCAATGGTGTTAAACTAGAGCAAGGTAGGTTCAGATTGGACATCAGGAAGAAGCTCTTTACTCTTGAGGGTGGTGAGACACTGGAAGGGGTTACCCAGAAAAGCTGTGGATGCCCCATCCCTGGAAGTGTTTAAGAACAGGCTGGATGAGGCTCAGAGCAACCTCCTCTCGTGGGAGGTGTCCCTGCTCATGGCAGGGGGTTGAAACTAGATGGTCTTTAAGGTCTCTTCCAACTCAAGTTATTCTAGGATTCTATGATTTATGTTTCCAGCTACTACACGTTGACTTCACTTTCTTTAATAAAAATGTATTCCAGAAAAATAACTCCGGATACAGGTTTGTTTGGTTTTTTTGGGGGTGGGGTTTATTGATAAATTAGTAAAGGAAATAAAACCTGTGATGTACGGAAAATGGATGTAATTTATGCAAATCCACTTTTCTTTTCAATTCACTTTGGGATACATGCAGGTATTTCAGCGAGAGGTGTAGAGAAAAGACAATTCGAAGGCAGAGGTATTACAGTGCGAGAGCATAAAAAGAAACAGTTATTGTAAAAGACAGCTGGAGTGTCATTTCCTAAATTCCCCATGCGCTGCCATTACACAAACCGCAACAGAACGATAATCCACAATGAATTATCCGGAGAGATCCCATTTGTCCCACAAGTAAAGAACAGAGCAGATACCTCGGAACAGATGATCTGTCAAAGGCCTTTCCTGGCTTGTAAGAAATATACGTTTCATTACAGATTTTTTTTTTTTTTTTTTCCAAATGTCTTTCCTGACACATCACTCTCCAGGGAGACCGCTGCACAGCAGCCCACACATTTAACTTAGTGGCTATTCATTCGGATTCATCCTTAAAAGTTTCTTTAAAATGGGGACTATTAGGAAGAAATATGCCCCCGGATAACTTCATTCCGCCAAATGTCTGGCAAGGGCAACGGAGAACCGAAGAGGAGCGTAGGACATTTCTCAAATCATTTAAAGTAAGTGTTTCTTTAACTCCCATCGCACAAAAGCTTGGCTACTCAGCCTCCGTGATCTACTTGAGAAATGAAATGCTTTTCAAGCTGGCTGCTGTTACAGCAGACAATTCAGTATGCACTGTCAACCTGAAAAATATTAGAAAATATTTCAATAATCAGGATAAAACAATTTCTGAAGACACCCCAACACCCGAATTACGCACAACCGCTGCATATGCAACACGAGAACCAGCCGGTGATGCCGCAGCAGGATCATCTTAGGATATCTGTGGAGCTTTTGCTTGCTTTAACTCACCGCTGCAGTGGTTTCCATTAAAAATTAAATATTTGCCAAGGGCTAATTCACTGTGACCCTCAGACTAGAAAATAACTGCAATATCTCAAATGAGAGGGGGAAATAATCATCACTGCAAATACAGATTTTTTTTATTTTTATTTAATCCTTCCCTTTCCTCATTTAAAATTCCTAAGACCAAAAAATATCAGAAAGGACCTATATAAAAGCACGGTTGGAAGAGGCTGGAATGTGGAGAATAGGGTGAGATCTTCAGGATACAATTGGCAGCTTTGCTAATTGTCATTTCCAGCGACACGCTTTCCATCCCAGATCTTCGCGCTTCCAATTAAGGACAGTAAAAATAATGCACCTTTGTAAGCACTTGAAGATCTCCAGCTGTAAAGTGGCGAGTGGAATTACTATTTTTATGATGAACCCAAAGCCAAGCGGCAACTTTTGGAAAAAGTACTTCATAGTTGCTAGGTGACAACAGCGGAGTCGCCCGCGATGGCGTTCGCAAAATGCAAGCTCTTCCAAGCCGAGCAACGAGACGTTAAAGACATCATAAATCTCCCTCTGCCTACTTCATAAGCAAGACTATTATTCATGAGGACAAAGAAACGCACGTTTCACTGGGTAACGAATCTCAAGTTGGATCTGTGGGTTTGGTTTTAGGTGTGCGACTCGTTACGATGGCAGATTTTCCCAGGTGACCCCGAGTTTCTCCACCGATAACGTCCATTTTTCCCCTCGCTGTTTCTACGTAACCCAATTAAGACGTACTTCCTCAGATTGAGAAATTTCACCTATTCGCTTATAAATGCCCCTAGATTTGTTTTTAAGCTACTCGCAGCATTGCACACATTGTCTACTTTAGGCCAGACCAGACTTTAGGCTGATCCTAACAGGTCCTCTCGTCTAAACTCTATTAGCTATAGAAGCAACGTACACTTTTTACCACAGTCCTTTGAGCTGCAGTTAAATCAGACGCCTAAAATTTCCTGAATTGGGTAGTGAAGATAGATTGCCAGTTTTTTCCTAAATATATCACACTTTACTACTGCTGTGCTCACTTCATATGTGATTACAGACCGAAAAAAAAAAAAAGCATCCATTAAGTTAAGAGCTTTGCGTTGCACTAGACTCTTCTTTGTATTTACAAACCCTAGTAAATACGTTTTTTATTTTAAACAAGTTCATAAACATTCGGAGGAAAAGGATCCTCAGGCTCATTTAACGAACGGTGCAAGATTTACGGGGCAGTAAATCTGTCCATTCACTGCTTTTTCAGTATTCAGAATCTGCACAATATCTGGCACGTGAGGATGCTCTTGTTACTTAACGACATTAATTTGGTTTTCCTTTTTTAAACAGAAAACTGAACTCATCACATCCAGTTTGTTGATAACTGAGCAGTTTGAATGCTAGGGGATGAAAAAGGAAGCGTCCTTGATGGCGACGGTAATCTGCAGAGAGAGTCCAAGCTACGAAGGAACATTTTTAATCTTCTAGTCACTTTGAGGAAAGATTTTATCATCGCAAATGCATCACCTGTGAGTAATAGATCACCCCAAGTGTTTGTGAGCAGCGGTAAATGATTTCACTGATGGCAACCCACCGTACACAAGCAGCTCTTCGTACTTCAATCATTGCTTTGGTCACTGAAAGCAGCTGTGGATGACAGCGGCCCACTAGAGAATAGATTCACCATCAGCTTTTTCTTCTCTGTCAGCTTCAATCACTAAGAATTACGTCCAGTTTTCAAATAATGGAATTTAAAAAAAAAAAATAAAATCAAAAAACACAGCACATTTTACTATGTCTGCCCTTGAAAAGTGCCTGTTGCAAAAGGCAATGTGAAAACCTATCTAATCAATGTAAACTGCCTTCAGCAGTTATAAAGCACTTACCAGGGTGTTACTGTCACCTCGGTCTGAACGTGGAGAGAAAAAAGCAACCAATAAAGGCTGCTGCAAATGGAACACATTGATGTTATCGCCCCAGCTCCCTCGTTCTGTTTGGAATTTTCTGGCAAAATGAGGCTGATAGTTTACATAAGGTTTTCTGAGTGGGAGATAAAAGGTGCAGATTGGTCTTAAAGCAGACACACGGAGTTTGAGATACAGCAGCACTCTGATATTGTTCCTGACGCCCCTCTATGTGCTTGTGCCTCCTTGAACTGATGTAGAAAAATGAAGAAACATCCATATTACAAAGGCCTGCGTGGCCAGAGGTAGGACACAGAGTCTTTTCCTTCTCAGGTGCATTTCACAGAATCACAGAATGTCTTTGGTTGGAAGAGACCTTCAAGATTATCTAGTCCAACCTTCGACCAAACACCGCACGCTCAACAGGAACAGGTTACATGACACAGGAGAAGAAGAGTAGGAAAGCACAAGTCCTTCTGGTCATTTGGGACACTAAACATCATAGTCACTGCTCACATTAAAGGCTGAAATGGCAAGGGAACCATTACCTCCTCCTCTGACCAACTGCAGCACGACTTATCATTCAGATTTCAAAAAAAAAAAATAAAGGAATAAAACCACATGGGAAGACAAAACCCTGGTACTAATTCTGTCCTTGCATTGATGCGTTTGTTTTTCAGCAGCAAGATGCTTCCAATTAGTGTCTCATACATTTGTACTTTTAAAACCACAGGCTTTAGTACACCCTGGTCAGCTGGCCGGCCTAGTCAAGCTACAGCTCGTTTAATAAAAACATATTAAAATGATTGAACTGCTATCTTTAATGACATAGATCCTTGTAGCAGCACAAGTTGACTCTAGTCGACAACAGTGTCGGACAACGCACATGGGGGCTGGACTCGATGATCTTCCGAGGTCCCTTCCAGCCCCTACTAGTCTGTGTTTCTGGGAATTTAGTCAACACTACAAGATGAGAGAGGAGCTCACGTATAAGAACAGAGAAGTAACAAGGGGAAGTGATTTCTCAGTCACTGTGAAATTTGTGAAGGTGCTGCACCCCTTCAGGAACAGTGGATCGTCGAGTGGCAGCCATGATGAAAGGGATTTTTTTAGGTGCCAACTGCATTTCAACAAGACAATCAAGAATAAGATGTTCTTTTCTATCCAGTCCTCTATCTGTCAGTGTCCTGGGTTGCTCAGGGAGAGGACCCAGAGGACAAGGGAGGAAGGTTCTCCAAAAAAACGCTGCAGGAGAACACATGGTATGGTCAGAACCACCACACAGACTTCGCTCCTGGGCCGTGTCCCGTCTCGTGCAAAACAAGGAAGTCCTGCAATTTGCATAACTGCAGATAGCTGTGACTGAAATATTTTGGTAGCTGAGCACGTTCATCTCCAATAATCAACCGTCGCCTGGTCTTAAACCACCACAACACTTCAAAAGAGAGTGTCATGGGGTACTTCTATAATAATAAACAAATAATTACTCTCCAGATGATTTTTAAGCCAACCTATTTATGAGATCTCTCGATGTCCTTTCTTATCTTGGTACCTAAGGCTGCCACACCAGAAATTCACTTCTAAGATCCACCAGCAGGAATAAAACTCTTTATAGATTTGCAGAGTAGTTTAAAGCTTTGATAGATAACCTAGTTTCGACAGGCTTTCAGAGACATTTCCATTTTACCTACTTAAGTTTTAAAAACTCCATTACTTTCACTCCTTGAAAATTCTTTAAGACTTCCGTATAAGGAAAGATTTTAGAAATACGGCGAAATGTGAATTAGTAAGAGGACTGCAATAGAACATACAATTAAAATTCTAATTTAGAAACTTATTCCCTGGCATACTAGATAGCAATAACTTAACCTCATTAATCTTCCTGATTTATCTCCAGTAGAAAAATATAGGATGTTGATGGGATTTTATGATCCTTTTTTTTTTTTTTTTTTGTTATAGAAAGGATCCTCTGGGTACACTTGCACTGTACCTAAAATGCAGGACATATTATTCTTAACTTGAGTGTAAAAAAAATAAATAATTAAAGGTAGTCTCAAACAGTGCTTATTTCTTCTTATGAAAATAGATTTCCTGCTTTTGGAGGATTTAACGAAGTTTTCATGTACAGCATGTAGGATTTTCATACCTCCCTATTCCTCCCTCAATTATTTTTTTTTTAATACAGTATTTAAAGTTTTGTTCACAAACACCATACCTTGCATATTTTCAAGAAGATGGTGAACTTGAGCAACACTCACGACTCGAATGTCTGTAAACGTAACGTGAAGGAACACCGGCCACAGTGATCATCAACTATTGGGCAACCTGGGCCAGGCTCTCACCACCCTCAATGTCAAAAATTTCTTCCTTCTCTCCAGTCTAAATCTTCCTCTTTTAGTTTCAAACCATCACTCATTTGACTGAGGCCCAAAAAGAAGAGGTATCTTAAGCTACTGGGTGAAGATACTTTAGAGCTTTGAGAATATTAGTTGGGATCTTTTTTTCCTGCAGTTTAAATTTTAATTCAGAAAACTAATAGAAGATTTAAATACTTCTGAGTCTAGCCCATTTTTCCTCCTAGAGATTAGCATTATGACATTTGATTTACTTTACAAATAATAAAAGCTTGCCCCAGGGAATGGTTTCAAAGAGCTAATGAAACGTTATTAAAGCAGAGCATAAAGATACAATGTGCTATGAAAAAAAGCAGGCGAGAAATACAGCTTTTTTTTTCTTCCTAGAGTGAAGAAGAGAGTTTGCAATTGGTCTAAAATATGGTAAGAAAGAAAAAAAAAAGGAGAAGAAGAAAAGAAAAAAGAAGTGAAAATGAAAATGAAAAATACAGAGAGAGAAAGAAAAAGAATGAAAGGAAGAAGAGAAGCATATTTTTTATTCATCAGAAGAAAACCAAGATTAACTACAATAGCAAGTTTTGTGTCATTATCATTTTCTGATCTATCATGTTTTATGTGGTGATTGATGTGCCAAAAAGATGAGCCAGCAGTGAAAAGAGACTGGCCTGGCTGAACGGGGAGCTGAGGCTGGAACTCAGAAAAAAAAAGGAGAGTTTATGACCCATGAAAGAAGGGGCAGCAACTCAGGAGGACTACGAGGATGTTGTGAGGTTATTCAGGGAGAAAATTAGAAAGGCTAAATAGAAATTAATCTAGCTACTGTCCTAAAAGACAACACAAAACGTTTCTCTAAATAAATTAGCAACAGAAAGTGGGTAAGGAGAATCTCCATCCTTTACTGGATGTCATATACTGACCAAGGATGAGGAAGCTGGGGTTGTCCAGCCTGGAGAAAAGGAAGCTCAGGGGAGACCTTCTGGCTCTCCACAACTCCCTGACAGGAGCCTGGAGCCACGGGCAGTTGGGCTCTTCTCCCAAGGAACAAGCAACAGGACAAGAGGAAAAGGCTTCAAGTTGCCCCAGGGGAGGTTTAAGTTGGAGCTGAGGAACAATTTGTTCCCCTGCAGGGTTGTCCAGACCTGTGCCAGGCTGCCCAGGGCAGGGCTGGAGTCCCCCTGATCCCTGGAGGGGTTTACAAGGCGTGGAGATGTGGTGCTGAGGGACAGGGCTCAGTGGTGCCCTGGCAGGGTGGGGCAATGCTTGGAGTCCATGATCTTAAAGGTCTTTTCCAACCTAAATGATTCTATGATTCTCTAGCATTGAACTGGTGGACACATATGCTGATAAGAAAGTTGACTTTTGACACATTTCTAGCTAATCCAGTAATATTTTTTCCCTGATTTTATCTGAATAAATCATTGTAATTGAGACAGCACACTGAATTCACAAGAATTGCCTGACTCTTTCCAATGATGAGCTGACCCCAGCACAGAAAAGCCGATAACATCTCCAAATCCCCCATAAAGACAACCTGTTTCTGATTTAGAACCACACGACTTGGATAAAACTTGAGCGTAATAAAATCCCCCGGAGCAACAGCAAGCAGCGTGTGGAGAAACGAAACAAAAGCGAGCAAATGTTGAATTCGAGAAGCGAACCAAACCCCTCCTATCTTCCTCCGAGTAGTAATGTACACACAGCTGATCTAACCTTTCCAAAGTGATAAAGCACCCCTCAAATCGTGCTTGCTAAGCGAGCCCCGAGGGTTTTCCCCGGCGTATCTGGGCCGCTCTAGCTAATATAGTTTGGATAAAAGATAAAGAAAGAAGCAAAGCTCACGTAGTAAGATTTTAATTCTGCTACAAGGCAACACTGACATCATATTAAATAGATAAAAGTCAGAGCACGGCGGCGTGCACAGACTCAACACCAATATTTTGTTGCTCTTTTTTTTCCTGGGTGGATAAGATAGTGCTTTTCAAAGGGAAGTTAAGAGCGGTAGGGTAGGTTAAAATAGATAAGTGTCTTCTTGAAGTGCCCTGTCAGAAAGACAGCGCTTTGTTGTGCTGGGTCATTACATTTTTTGAGCTTCGCAGGAAGCTTTGGTGCCTCGCTGTCTGCTTTGCTGGTTTGCAACTACACGATTTGCTAGCACACAAAAAGACAATCATTCATTCCTCTAGGCTTGACTTTTAGCCCAGAATGTTCCGTGTTCTAAAGAAAAAGTTCATCTAGCTACAGCTGCGTATCTACTTCCCACTGGACACAAGCAGATGGTGCGCGCTTGCAGTCCAGAAGGCCAGTTCATCCTGGGAACAAGTTCTTTCTCATGAGGGCAGTAAAACCCTGGAACAGGTTGCCCAGGGAGGCAGTTAAGGCCCCATCCCTGGAGATATTCCAGGTGAGGCTCGACAAGGCTCTGAGCAACCTGCTTTAGTTGAGGATGTCCCTGCTCCCTGCAGGGGGGTTGGACTAGATGACCTCAGGTCCCTTCCAACTTAAACCATCCTATGATTTTCCCGGCTGGCATCCAGTCCCTGTGCCTATCCAAACTGGTGTCGGTCCTAGACCATTCCGTACCTCCCTGAGAAACTACTGAAAGAATAATACAGAATACTGAAGAAAGTATAAAGGTAATCAGCATAAAAATAGTAGTGGCAGCAATGGGATCGACAATGATAATGAGTGATGCTGTCAATTGTTAACCTCATCATCTGCAGCACGTTCCCCGTAGACTGACAGACAGCAGCGCGTCGATACAACGCCACGACTACTAGTTAGAGAGTGTCTTGTTAGGTGAACAGCAGTTAACGAACAGCGGTTAATGAACAGCAGCAGCTCACCAACCTGAATTGTCCTGTTTTGATGTCTGAAATGTATATACCACGCTTTCTAATGCCAAGGGAGATATCCCTGCAGCCATTTGTCAACCAGGCTTAAAAAGAGAGAGGTTATTCAAATCTATAATACCCGGGGTCTCAGGGTACTCAGAAGAGCCAGACTCAGATAATGGATAGAGGGAAGTGGGAGCACTTGGGATTAACAACGAGAGAGGGACAAAAGCCATTGCTGTCCCTAAACACCGTCACTTGAGGAGCACTTCCACATCACTCATCCAGTATTTTGTCAACGGGAAGGTACAAACAGAGCCTGCACGAGCAACAGTTTCACTGGGGCACAGAGCTCGTCAGTGGGCATTTGGATTCTCCAGGTCTGTTTTCACAACAGTCAGCCAGGAGAGTCCCGCCACCTCAGAAAGAAACCTTCCAAGAGATTTGACAAGTCTTCCAAACTTGCACAATACAACGGAGATGTTGGAACGTCCCAGTGCAAACACCTCTTCTTCGTTAATCACTCACCCAGTAAGAGTTCAGGGAATATACTCTGTAAGTGTACGGGACTAACTAAGAGCCAAAAAAAAATTAAAAAGAATCAATTTCCAGCAATAATGATGGAGATGGCAATTTGAGTGCCATCAGTTCCTTACTGGGCAGATGGGCAACAAGGATGGCTCTCCTACTCTAGCTTGGTAGTATTTTACTCTTGCTACATACAACTAATAGCAGTTTAGTAATATAAAGAACCAGATGCAACATTCACAGAAAACAGACTCTGGGGAAAAAAAAAAATAAATATAATGAACTAAATGTAATATTCATAGAAAATAGACTCTGAGGGGAATAAAAAAATTATAATGAACTAAATGTAATATTCACAGAAAACAGACTCTGAGGGGAAAAAAAACGGAAGGAAAGAGCTCTTGTTTGACAGGACAATCATTTTTCTAAAGGACAGCACGGTGAGGACGTGAAGGTGCGTTGTTTATGGAATAAGGGAGCTAACTGAAAAGTTACATAGCCCCTGTAACACAAATGGATTATGAAATAAGAAACTCAACAAACAAATACAGGGTTAGTCAGGGAGAAAAAATACTGCAAAATACTGTTTACTTTCACAGCTTTCAGAAGAGAAAAGGAGTAATCATAGTTCTGCGCTCGGATCACACCCATAACATTATTCCGTGGATTTTTTCCTGACGTGCGGGACCCTTGGGAACACGTCACCTGGCCACTCTTTTGTTCAGATGCTGATCCTACTGAGTATCAAAACAATTCTTCAGTAATGAAGATTGAGGTTTAACGACTCGATGTACAATTTTGGTGGTTGTTTTTTTTTTTGTGGTTTGTTTTGTTTTTTTTTTTTCCAATCTGCTGCTTCATTTTTCTCTTTTGCATAAACTGAGCAAAACACAGCAATTTATCAGCTCTCCGTGGGCATTTTGAGATTTATATACGTTGCAGCTCTCCATTTTTATTCTGCATCTCCTTTCATTAGAACACTGCACTCAACACTAGATTAATTGAGGCAAGCCAACATCACAAAAGTTCCGTTGAATAGCAGCAGATGCCTTTATTCTCTGCATCCCTCCCCAAAACAAAAGTTTTTAAAATTGGAGTCTCTATATAAATATTTCCCTTACAAGACAATGCAAAGATTCCAGGCATCTGTCTCTCATTAAGCCAATTACTAGTTGTTTAAAATAATCCAGTAAAAGTCCGTATTTATCAGATTTCTTTTTAAAAGTATTACTAGGCTCTATGTGCCAAATTCTGCCCAGGGAATCAGACAGAGCGATGAAGAGTGAGCGAGATGGACACGAGCGGCTTGGTACTGAACTTTCAACTTTGACAACAGGGGAAGACTTAGCGCTGTGAGATTCAGAGATCTCATCTCAGTAGAAACTAGACATGCAGCTGGAGTCCTAGAGAGGACTTATACAGCTGGAGGCTTAAGGATGTCAATACTGGGTTGAATCCTGTTAAATATCTTCATTAATGACCTGGATGATGGGTCAGACTGCACCTTCACTAATCATAGAATCGTTCAAGTTAGAAAAGACCTTTAAGATCATCAAGTCCAACCATTCCCCTATCCCTGCCAGGACACCACTAACCCCTGTCCCTCAGCACCACATCTCCACCCCTTGGAAACCCCTCCAGGGAGCAGGGGGACTCCAGCCCTGCCCCAGGCAGCCTGGGACACGCCTGGACAACCCCAAAGGGCAACAAATTGTTCCTCAGCTCCAACCTAAACTTCCCCTGGGGAAACTTGAGGCCGGTTCCTCTTGTCCTGTTGCTTGTTCCTTGGGAGCAGAGCCCGACCTCCTCTGGCTCCAACCTCCTGAATTTCAGGGAGTTGTGGAGAGCCAGAAGGTCTCCCCTGAGCCTTCTTTTCTCCAGGTTCAGCAACCTCAGTTGCCTCAGCTGAAGAGAAAGAAATGTCTCAGTTTCTTTCAGTGTTGGTTACAGGAGCCACTTCAACACAGATTGTGGCACTGAAATTTTACCTGACAGCTCAATGACTAGGACACTTTCCTGATAGAAGCAATTTGCTGGACACGACACGCTATTCTTTAAAAGTAAGTTTCAGTTCAAATTGCATCAAAACTAGAAATGTCCTGGAATTACCTAAGTTACAAGAAAATATTTTCTTCCAAACCAAAATATGTTCCTGGGACATCAGAATGGTAAAAATAGTCAAGTTGCTAAAAACCAGGAAGATATTAAAAGACAGTAAAACTAAATCAGTCTGGTAAAACTGGACAAGGCACCACTGAGGCCCCTGCTCTGGGTGACCCTGCTGGAGCAGGGGGGTGGCACCAGAGGAGCTCCAGAGGTTCCTTCCAGCCCTTACCACGCTGGGATCCTGTGAAGGCAGAATTCCAATCCACGTTGCCTCCATACTTTAAATACTTCTGCAAATAGCTACAGGACTGTGAACGCTTCACACTCCTGTGGGATCCTCACATCTAGGAGGGGATGGAGGGAAAGGTAAAGCTTTACCTGTTGGGGAAGGCTCCTGGTATCAGAGGGAGCATTGCTGGGGAAGGAGTCTAAAGGAATATTTAAGGCAATTCCAGTGTAGCATATTCAAGCTAAAAAGAAAATATCTCCTAGTCATGTCAACAGGAAAGACATTTCCTTCCCAACTAGGCTATCCTACCTCAGCAATGTTTAAAAATCGACTGATGGCAGAATCGCAGTGTTTTGAACAAAACCGTCACCACGAAATATCAAGCACAAAGTCTCGGCAGCTAGAAATTAAAAGGGATCCATAAAATGGTTAAACTTGATCGAAACTCTGCAGACAGCACAGCCTTTCCCCCCCCCCCCAGCTTCCTTTGTGTGCTAGAGATACGTGTGCTTAGTAAATATCAGTAAAATAAACACAAATGCTGTGCAAAGAACTGACAAAACGGAGGGAAAATATGTCAATCTCTAACCAGAGCTACAATTAAACGTATAAAAAGCACGAGCAATTGAGGTAATTTTCCTTGGATTCAATCAGTTTTGTGTGTTCTCGCTACCGTCGGTTCTATAGACTCGGTTCACCATGGAACCATCAACACGGAAAATTCAAGCTGGTGATGCTGTAAAAAAAGAGACGATTAAAAAGTCAGTGGTGAAACTGAAATGTGTAGAAAACTAGTAGGAAAACATCAAGACACCAAACTTGCTCAGACTTGAAACGTTCCTCCCCAGCGCAACACCGAAGCAAATCCTGTGGTGTGGTTTGGAAGCTCGACCTGCTTTAACTTCAAAAATCCATGTAATTGTCCCCCTTTTGCTCTCCAAAAGGCAGGAAGTGGTTTAGTGCCCACACTGGGAGCTGAATTCCACCACCTCTACGTACTGTAAGCAACACAACTCTCCTGAAAGGGCCTCGTTAATGTAAACGAGGTTCTCTGTAGAATAAAGCACGGCTCAGAATAACGCACGGCTCAGAATAAAGGCTCAAAGATGAGGCTTTAGCGGGGCAGCAAGACTTATTTTGAAGAAAACCACTTTACAACTGAATTTCTCTTCTTCCTCTTTCCCATTCCAGTGTCATCGCCCCACAGTTCACGGCCAGCAGCAAGATGGGGTGGATCAGGAGAACAGTTACTAAACTGAAGCAATTAGAAAATGATGCCGGCTAACGGCACCAGACAGCACAGCCTTTTATAAACGAGCTCTTTGTGTTCCTTATAAACTGAAGTGGTGGTGGTTCTAAAAAACTGACTACCAGTATGGAAAAAATAAACCAAAATAAACCAAACCATGAAAAAATAAAATAAACCAAACCATGAAAAAATAAAATAAACCAAACCATGAAAAAATAAAATAAACCAAACCAAAATAAACCATAACAACCATTTCACATTGCATTGTTTGCTTTGTATATATATATAAGCACAGATTTATTTCCTCCTTCTTTATGGGTCTTAACAGCCACGCTGGCTCAAACCAGAGGTCCATACAACCTCTTATTTATTCTATGAAGTAGTAGTAGCAAGCACGAAGAATAGAGCACATCAAGAGAGGCTCTTTCTTTCTTGCAATCAATGTCTTTCCCCAGCAATCTCTTCCTCAGCCAGAGACTGCACGAGGCCTTTGTGTTTAATAACGGATTTGTCCAGCCCATGTGGGAACCCGTTGATAATTTCGGCTTTCACGGCGTCTTGAGGCAACGAGCTCCATGATGTAATTATGAGCTGTGTGAAAACTAGTTCCTTTTGTTGACTTTCAACCTGCCGCTCAATAGCTTTGTTGGGTGCTCCCGAGTCGCTAGAGTATAAGGAATAAGGAGTAATTGTCCGTAACGCTTCTCGCTGAAACAGTGTGGAATATCCTACGGGAAGGTGTTATGGCAGCCAGGAATGAGTGAGATTTCACTGTCCTGGAAACAAGGTGGAGAACTTGGTACCGGAGCTGATGAAGTGGCTCCGTGCTCTTTTAAGGATTTCCTTACTCATAGAATCTTTACGTAGTCTATGACGCCGAGTTTCTGGAAGGTTGCTTACACAGAGCATAAAAGCCAGAGCTGAAGTACCAACAGGGCGAATGAGCAAAACTACAACCTGAAAATGTACAGTTCTACTGTAGTTATTCGTCCAACTTGACCAGAGGCATCAACGACAAACAGAAAATGATAAAAATCCAGGCTAAGCGAACAAAAGCTCAGCTGATACCACAGCTTCACACAGAGGACAACGTTCTTGAAATACTCTTCAAGGAAACGATTCACTAAAGTGTTGGGGCCCTGAAAAAGGGTTGACAGCCCTTGGAAGAGCAATGCTGGTCACACAAAAGACTGAGGAACGGTTACACGCAGTCTTTCTTGAGATTAAAAGGCGTATGTCTCAATTAGACAGCCATGCTTAGATTCAGAGCACCTTGGAAGGACACGGAAATCTAAAAAAGAGCGTCGCACTACCAGCTTTTCCCCATTTATTTAAGTCTTCTCATTGCTCTTCTAACTGTTCATGTGAGATTGGAGGTGGCTGCTTTTACTGCTCTTTCCTGAGTAGAGGATACAGGATTTCAGCTCCTTTTTAAAGATTTTTTTACGTAATACAGGAACTTTATTGCTGTCTCATCATTCTGGGTAAGAGAAAGTACACAAGGATCGCTCACACGCAGCTATTTAGCTCCCACCATCCCAGAGCAAGCACTAGGAAGTTTTCTATTTGGAAGGAATTCTGTGGCTGTTTGGGTAGGACAGAGACAAAAAGCTACAATTTTGCTAAAAAGAGCTGATCCTCCCTAAAGTTGGCTGCCTTTGTTAGCAGAAGGTGGCCACAGCTACGTCTGCTGCTGAGCAGCCCCACCTTGTGCATCAAGGAAGGTCCTCACTTATAGAATCATTTTGATTGGAAAAGACCTTTAAGATCATCCAGTCAAATCATTGCCCCATCCCTGCCAGGGCACCACTGAGCCCTGTCCCTCAGCACCACAGCTCCACACCTTGGAAACCCCTCCAGGGATCAGGGGGACTCCAGCCCTGGCCTGGGCAGCCTGGGCCAGGCCTGGACAACCCCTTCTTTGGTCTTCCTTTGGTGTGTGATGTAAGAGTGGAGACAGCCTGACTTGTAGAATCTCAGATCTCTCTCTGGTAGACATAGACTTCTATTTTCTGTTAATACTAAAATTAAGAGCACAAGCAAGCACCTTAAAACTAGATTGGTAGTAACTGAGCGCTGCTTGTAGACACATTTTAACCTTAAATAAACCCATTTTTTTTCCACAGACCACAGGCTATGGCACGACAGGTTTTCAGTGGACTTCACATTTCCCACAGAATCTTTTGGGCTTATCAAGTCAATACGCTGTAACAAAAAAAGAAATTAAATAATTCCTGCTAGAATATACTGATCCACTGACAGGACAACCACTAAACCACTAGAGGAATCATGTAATAAAAGGTCTTGTATTCCAGTTAGGAAACTTCTTAAAAGATACACTGAACCCCACAGGCTACATCAGAATACACATTTTCATTTCCTGAAAAATTTATAATGGCTACTTTAACTTCTTTTAGCCAAATGCATCATAGAAAATAATACATTATAGAAAATAATGCATATTTTAGGTACGCTGTGGATAAACTGCTGCTAAAGGAAAACTCCTAATAGCTAAATTATGCTAATTTGATTTGAAAAATGTTCCGCTCGCTTTACAAACAGCCAGTAGTAATGCTCTGGTCATGAAACCAGCGACGGGACTGAAGCGCCTAATTATTTGTAATGAATAAATACAATCCATAGAAAACACATAGGGTGTATCTATAATTAATAAAGAATAGATTATAATTGCATTAAACACCATCTGCATAATTTAAAACGGAAAAACTACACGACTGATTTTTTTATGTCGTTTTAAAGGGCACTAATAAAATATGAAGGAGGTGAGGAGGCTTCTACGAGTGGGAAGTAATGAATAATATCTGGAACATTCAAGTACAATACATTATTCCGCGCACAGAAATTGGACCAATCCATTTGTGCAGGTGCAACGGGAAAAGTATCGCCCGTCAGCAGTTTTCAAAAGTAAATAATATGTTCACTGAAGGAAGGATTACGGGTTCTGATCAAATATTCACTGTCTTCTTTGAATAATTAATAAGTCAGCCCAGTGCAAATATGTAGCATATAACCTGAGATGCTCCAAAAATGCTTTTTTTTTCCTTCAGCTCGTACTTGTCATTAACATTCAGAAAATTTAACCTGTCAACTTCTTGCTCTTGGATGGCATTACAACCCATTCTTGTGGATTTCCCTCTGGAAACTTGCATTTATGAGTGAAATTAAGTTCAGCGGCCTTGTTTAGTTTCCTACCATGGTATTCGATAGCCAATAATGATGCAGAGATTGGCTAAACCTGAAATGAAATCTGAATTTCCAAAGGTACAGAGAGAGCAGGGATTTGACACCAGCAAAAACACAGTAGTGAGATCACTCGGCAAAAATTACTCACCTGACAGAGTAAAACGTATTCTGAGAAATCTGCCTTTTAAAAAATTTATTTATTTATTTTTTCCCTGAGAAATCAGTTTGGCTCTTTCTCAAGCTGCGGCTGCCAAAGGGGAGGAAGAGAGGACAGGCTGGAGACTAACGATGCAACAACTTTCACATGTTAAAATCGTGGAGGGATGCGTGAGTGAGGGTTATGAAAAGCATAATCATATCCCTCTGTGTGCATCCAGCCACGAGGAAGCCGTAAGATGGAAAAGATTCATTACTCCCAATAAAATGACATAACTCCTGTGTTAATTACTTGGGTTTATCAGACGTGGATACTGGATTTCCAATGATCTGCTCAGTGCCAAATTGACAACAGTCAGGGAAACCTGGAAGCTAGTTCACAGAATCACTGAATCTCAGCACGGCAGGGGTTCGAAGGACCCCCTGGCGCTCATCTGGTGCCTCTCCAGACTGAAGTCTGACACAGAGGAAACAACAGAAACTATATCAATCAGTCATTTATCTAAGAGTGGTCTGGAGAAAACAAGACCTTAAGTGGGTACCTATGGGGTAAGATTCCTCAGTGAAAAATTTTCCTGCTTGCCTTTAATACTCTCTGCCTCCAAAAGCAACGTTCTGTATTTCTGTTGTTTTTAGAGAGGTCTTTTACATTTTGTTTTCCTAAAACCGCTTTCTATTCACCCCAAATCTTTCACTGGCCGGTAGTTCACAGCGTGAAAGGCTTTGGGTTTTATTGACTATCAGCACATCTACCTGCATATCTCCTGAAGTTCCACTTCAATGAATATATTGCTGTCAAGATAGGATTTCTTCCATACCCCCAATTCTCAACACTCACCTTGAAATCCTCTTCGAATTATCCTTTTTTTTTTTATGATCACCTTTGACCACAATCCACCAGGGTATAACCAAACAGCGACCATGCCCAGATAACCTATTTTAAAATACTACTACCGAGCTAAAAGAGGTGCTAAGAAGTGCTAAACTGAAGTGGTTTAACATACATTAGATAATATATTTCATGTTCTTGACCTCGACAGGCCGCCTGAGCCTGTATCCTCACAGGTATCCATCTGTTTAACTGCAGTGATTTAGAAATGAATATAGTTACATGGGAGCAACCCCTCAGAGCTAAGATCATGCAGCAGAAAAAGGGCATAATCAGCCCAGTTTATCTTGACAGTAAAAAAATTCACTGTATTAGAGATATTACTGGTTTAACGATATTAGATAAAACAATTTCCTCACTGAAACAGTTAACCGCCACAAAACCTCGAGAAAGGATGTGTTCAAAGAGAGGACAGCGGGGGGAAAGGCCTCAAAATTAAAGTTACATGGCAGAACCTTTTTTTAAACCCCCTTTATTGACACAGTCTTGTTAGTGACAGTGAGAGAGGCTGATCTGAGCGGGATACCCTTTGTAAATCCTGGCTTTTCAAAGGAACCTTTGGGTTTGAGATAATGGAAGCTCAGAACTCCCTGTCATGGAACATAATGCGAAATTGATTTTCCCAAGGCTTTATCTACACAAAGTCGCACTGTTTTAATTAAAGGTGTGTTTGTAAATCGATGCTGTTAAACCAGTCCAAGCTCCTGTGTGGACACCCCAATATCGATTTGAAACTGTCTTATGTCAACCAACCTTCATTTGGCAAAGAACCAGTTTGCACCGAACAGGCACCAATTTTTACTGATGCAAAAATAGGGTGAAAAAGAAATCTTGCTTAAAATGAAAAGATTTTGATGAATTACTCTGTTTCTACCTTAACTAGGGCTCCAGGAGTCTAGTCCAGCTGTTTTGGGAAAGAGATGAACTTGCTTCTCTGTATCTCTATGTTATGGCCTCTTGACAGACACACGTCCTTGTGATGTAGTGTAGGGATCGTAAAACCAAAAGGTAGCAGATGTAAGGAGACTTGTAGAGATCTTCCTTTCAGAAGAAAGGAGATAAACAACAAGTCTCCTTCATGATCAGGAAAAGCTCTCTCGTGCTGCAGCACCAGGGAGCAGCTTAAACAACCGACAATTAGCGCAGGGGTGCACGTGAAATCAGGCCTGTGTTACCCTGTCAGGCTAACACAGCTAGAACTCAACCAAAATCTCTCCTTTCTTAAGGGTCTGGCAGGGGATAGAAAGGATTTTAAGGATCTACTGCAGACTAGCTGGGTGGAAATCTCCCTGAGTTTAAGGATTTCTGTGTAAGCCCTTCCAATTAGTCACACTCCGCCAGGCCACAAATGAAGGCCTGCCTTTGAGTCCACAGTTCACAGAAAGGCATCCAGTTTCTTCCCACACCTGGGAAAAGAGGGAGTGAACTGGTTACTGATGTGGCACCAAGGACACGTCTGCATCTGCTCTCGTTGTCCTGGCACAGCTAGACACAAAATCAGAAGCTACACCCAGGGCCTGACCCTGCTCTAAAGAACAGGAGCCATCGCAGGAACAGGGCTGGGCTGTGGGATATTCAAGTGAATTAGGCCTTGCCAATATTCAACTGAAGTCTTTTCAGGGAAGAAAGCCAAAGTATCTCAGCTCCTACCAGAGGGAGAAGAAAAGGCTGCAATCCTGGGAAGTAAGGTGTCTCCCCAAGCCCCTGTCTATGGGGAGCTAAAGATACTGAGTGTCTCAGGAGGGTAATGTGAACGCAGAGCTGAGTGGTGAATGACGAAGTACCAGCCTGTCGTTGCTGGAAGAAGATTTTTCAACCTTTATCCTTTGCCTCAGTTAGATGTTACTTCAAAAACTTGTGCATGAAGCTAACAGGACTTGAAACTACATAGATCACAGTATGGTGGGGGTTGGAAGAGCCCTCTGGAGACCCTCTGGTGCCAGCCCCCTGCTCCAGCAGGGTCACCCAGAGCAGGGGGCCCAGCAGCGCAGGGTCCAGGCGCCTTTGGAATCTCTCCCGAGAAGGAGACTCCCCAAGCTCTCTGGGCAGCCTGGGCCAGGCTCCAACCCCCTCCCACCAAAGGAGTTTCTCTTCCTGCTCCCAGGGAACCTCCTGGGTTGCAGTTGGTGCCCGGTGCCCCTTGTCCTGGCGCTGGGCACCCCTGAGCAGAGTCTGGCCCCAGTCTCTTCATCCTTTAGATGTTGATGAGATCTCCAAAACATTAATAAGATCCCTTAGATGTGCTTAGATTGTGAACTATAGCCCTAATTATTGAGAATCCTGGGTGCAATTATTAAGTTTTATTTTAAGGCACTTAAAACTGTGCACACCAGTAAATGCTCTGTATCCTTGCAGTCCTCTGAAGTGCTCCGAATGGGTAAAGGGCTACTTTACTTTCTGTTTGGTTCAACACACTAATTTTCAGAGCGAATCTTGTGTGAATTTCTCCTGAATCCAGCTCTTTCCCTGATGAGACTATATAATCCATCTGTCTTGTTAGAGCAAAAATCATCTAGGGGGACTTCATTCAAAACAAATCCCCTGCCAAACTATTTCTTCCTTTTCCTTTGGACAGTTATCCTTCTGATAATTTACTAAGTGGAAAAAAATTCTTTCGCTGGCTAGTTCGACCTTGTAAAGAGGATGGTATCAATCTGACAGCAGCGTAAACAAAAATTCTCAGTCTCCGCAACGCTGGAATATATTGGACAGTTTTTCATCGCATATGGAGGAAAACCAGCAATACTGCAGTAGTTCAATGGAAAAAAACCCTCAAAGATAGGGCTAGTTACTGTTCATGAACAATTTCCATATATAAAGAGGAGTTTTTCAGGCACAGCAGCGGAATTTTAAGCTCCCCTTCCCTGCCACTACTAACAAAGTGCACCCTAACTTATCGCATCTACCAGCATTAGTCAGGACTACGCTGTCTGAGAGGGGATGCCATTCATCAGCTTGGTAAGCTCAAAATTAAGTGATTTTCCTGGAAACTCTTTCTCAGCAGCATCATTTGATCCGCTGTAGTTAAAAAGCCATGTCTTTGGTTGCATTAGAAATTCCATTTTACACTCTTCTTTATTTTTTTTTTAAAAAGAAATTAATTGTAGCTTTCCTCTAGGCTTAATGCTGTACAAAAGGTTTTGACTGATGAGCAAATCTTTTCCAAAGACAAGAATTTTCAGTTCTATCATTTCTAAATAACAGCAGCGTAACAAAACAACTCACAGGAACAAACTCATTTAAGTCAGCTAGGCAAATGAGAGTTGACAACTGATTAGCTCCTTCTGGGAATGAATTGTTTTCTACATTTTAGGGGGAAAAAAAAATACGTCACCCGTGACTTTGGAAGTGGCCTAAAGCATGGGCTTTGGAAGCCTAATACCACAAATACTAGTTTAAACAATTACCTATTTAAGCCATTGTTATAACACAAAGTTGGCATCAAAAAGCTCAAACTTCAAACCCCCACCCTCTGTAGTAAAAGGAAGCAGCACCCAAAAACTCAGCAATGTACTCCCAGTTTTATGAGTCATCCTGAAGGACCTACAGCAGGGAACAGATGAGGTCCTACCTTTAAAACTCCAGCACGGTATGACAGAAGGTTGTGATGCTGTTCAGCAATACCTGAAGAGCTGTGCAGAGGAGAACCTCATGAAGTTCAACAAGGACAAGTGTAGGGTCCTGCACTTTGGGAGGAATAACCCCCTGCACCAGTACAGGGGAGGGGGAACCTGCTGGGAAGCAGCTCTGTGGAGAAGGACCTGGGAGTGCTGGGGAACAAGTTCACCATGAGCCAGCAACAGGCCCTCAAGGCCAAGAGGCCAGTGGTCTCCTGAGGGGCATGAAGAACATGGCCAGCAGGTTGGAGAAGGATCTCCTCCCCCTCTACTTTGCCCTAGTGAGGCCACCTCTGGAGTATTGGGTCCAGTTCTGGGCTCCCCAGTTCAAGAGCGACAAGGAGCTACTGGAGAGAGTTCAGGGGAGGCTACGGAGATGCTGAGGGGCCTGGAGCATCTGTGTGGCCAGGAAAGGCTGAGAGCCGTGGGGCTGTTCAGCTGGAGAAGAGCAGCCTGAGAGAGGATCTGATCAATACCTATCTGTATCTAAAGTGTGGAGGTTAACATTACAGCTTCCAAGGAAAGGAAATTTAGGAGAGACTTTATAGCAGCCTTTCAGTACCTAAAGGGGTCTATAATCCTTTTAGTGCCTGTTGGGACAGGACAAGGGGTGATGGTTTTAAACTGAAAGAGGAAGATTTAGTCTGGAGAGAAGGATGAGATTTTTGACACTGAGGGTGGTGAGACCCTGGCCCAGGTTGCCCAGAGAGGTGGTAGATGCCCCAATTCTGCACGTGCTCAAGGCTTTGAGCAACCTGGTCTAGTGGGAGGTGTCCCTGCCATGGGAGGGGGGAACGAGATGGTCCTCAAGGTCCCTTCCAACCCAATCCAATCTAAGATTCTACGATTCTATGCAGAGCTCACAACATTTAAAACTAAGAGGATAACAAGGTGGAACAGGTCACACTATCATGAAATGAAGAAACAGGAGTTGAATTTTAAAAAAAAAAAAAAAAGAAAAACCTGTAAATTCCTATGAAAAATAATGAGGAGTAGAGATAGCCTCCAGCTAGTGGGAAATGGTTCAGGCAGCACAGAATAAATTTTATAGCCTTACGGGCCTCTCTGAAGATTTGCAGACTTCTTCTCCATGATCAATACTATTCTTCCAAGAAATATTGCTTGTAGAACTGGATTTCTAAGTTAACATCATGTTAGAGAGTAACTGTGATTAGACAATCTGTGATGCAGAATTTTGAAAGAAAGCTATATTCTTCAATATTAAAAGAAAAATATGTCAAATCCTGGGAAAACATTAGTGAACCTGGCGGTTTGGGTTTTTTTGAGTATACAGAATTAGGCAGAGATTTCCAAGAAATGTTTTTCTGTCTGACTCCTAATCCTAGCTGGTTACAATCAGAAAATCTGCTCGCTGTAGAGACGATCCTTTCCCTTCAGTATCTTCCCTCACCCAGCAGCTTGGCTTCCTCGGTTTGAGTCGCTATTTCCCGCCCCGTTTTGTGCTACAGGTAGCAAACGGCCAAAGCCAAGAGCGCAGGAGACGTAACAATCAGATCATCAGACCTGCCACTTACTTCATACTCCTCTTTGAATCCGTATCCTTCTGCACACTTCATCTGGGTGATGTGCTGGAGCAAGTCAGCTACACGGATGGCTGGATGAAGTTGTCCGGTCTGGTAGGGCACATCCACTGGATCTCGCTTCTTGTAGGTATGGGATTGGACCAGGCTGCTTGTGTCACTGACCATCGTATGGGTTTCGTCTAGAAAAAGAAGATCTCATCAGGCACGGGCTCGTTTTCGCTGATTAATAGAAATACAAGTCACGCAGGTTTCTAGAGGAACGGCAGAAGGCTGACACCGCCGGCATTGCTTCTGCCTGTGAAGGCTACACCAGAAGAGCAGGAAATCCACGGAGTAGTTTACACAGGGGGATCGCAAGACTGATTGGAATGAGGCCAAGTCCATGGTTCTACAATGGAAGCATTGCAGAGCAGTCCGAACTCTAGGATCGTTTTAAATCATCGCCAGCTGATTACAAACAGGTTTTAAATCAGGCATTTGGTTCTAAGCTGCACAGAAGTTTCAATCTGAAACTTCAACAAGTCCCACGGAACGAAAGCGGGCTTGTGTTCTTCTTAGATTACTGCAGTGCTGCATTTTACACCGCAAATTTAGAGCAAATGTTTGGAGTGAGCAAAATAAAAAGATGCACAAAATGGCTTATGGTTTCATCAAGCTAGGACTGCAATGGAAATGTAGATCAGATACAACATTTGGAGACAAAAACTATGAGAGGACAAATGCAAAAGGATCATCTGATTGGGGAAAAACGTCTCGACTGGCTGCTGAACATGCTTGAGGATCACGGCATCTCATGAGCCACCACGCGAGGCATGGAATGTTACGTGTCAACTGACATGCAAGCCAACAAACAGGAGAACCCCGTGGGCTGGTTAAAATTTTGACGAGACACATACTCTCCCAACCCTCCACATCTCTTCCGTGGGGCAAATGGGCGACTTACCATTGATTGGCACTTTTAAGAAGATACATATCAGGAGAAAAGAAAAAAAAAAAAAAAAAAGAGGAGGAGAAAAAGGAAACAGGGCATAAGCAACAGTACTGCAGTTAATAATTACAGGTAATTTTATCTTTGTAATTTAGTCTTTACAGAGTGATTTCCTAAGCCAGTCAGATTCTGATCTCAGTTTCACAGTCTGAATTAAATGCACTGAAATCAAGGTATCTTACTGGGAGTCAGCTCACACGGAGGCAACTGAGATCGAAACTTAGACCGAGCAGTAGGCAGAGAGATGTGAAAGTACACTCTACTTATGGAAGCAATATGACTTTCTTCCTGTTCAGATGGAATTTTTGAGATCTGTTCAGACTTGACAAGATAAAACCAAAACAACTGAAATTCTAAGGTCTAAGTATCATCATCATTTTATTTTTTTTTACCCAAATAATGTTACATATCTCAGAGTTTCCGATTTTTAACTAAGTTGTAAATGTGGTGCTTTGACTTATTCAGACTGCTCCTCACTGGCTGCACGCTAAAGGGGTCTGTGAAAAGACTAGAATTATTAAAAAAATATTACTTTGTAAAACAGACTGAAAGGGAAGCATGAAAACAATATTTCCACATTCAAAAAGTCGGACGATAGCAGAAAGTTCCAATAATACTCTGGATAAAAAGGTCCCAGATTCTCCCATACACACCAAAACTACTATCACACCTCATTAAAGGTGCCGTGCTGGTCTTACCCATCTTTCAGTCATAAAATCGGACAACTTTTGTCTAATGTGTGATAAAACAGTTGTGCAAAGCACCTTGGGATGCACGGTATGAAGCGTGGTATACGGCTGTAGGTACAGTATGTCGCTGTTGAAATGGCACCCGAAAACTACGAAGTGGCTACGACACGAAAGACAAAAAAAGGGTAGGAAGTTGACCATGGCTTTTGGGGTGGCTTCTTTCAATTCTAGAAATCGGTTAGAAAACTTTGGGGTTTTTGTTTGCTTTTAGGTTGGGGTTTTGTTTTTTTTTTTTGCAAACAGACTGTTAGGAACTAAGAGGAAGGCAAAGTTATCAGAGAGCAGCGTCCTGGGCTATGAAAGCAGCAGTTTGATTCCAATCCTACAATTGGTGTTGGAAGAAACCTCTGAAGATCATCTCATCCAACCCCCCCAAGAGATTCCTTATTCCTCTCTCCTTCGTGCTCCTTTATTTTAGACTGATTTTCCTCTCTCCATTTCTGGATCACTTATAGCTGCATTAACACTATTTTTCTCTCCTTGGGAGTGATCTTTTAAGTTGTTATAAAGAAAGCACTTGGTTTATACGGTACATCAGGAGCTACATATAATATATTTTTTTTGTTTCGACTTTGAGCACTGTGGCATGAGCTTCTCAGGCAGAAGAACCCACTGTTTCTCCAAGGCTGAGCTCCTCCAGATGCAGAGTTCAAACGCAATGGGAATTTTGGCCAGCTTAAAAACCCCTACAGCTGCAGTTGCTCGTTCCCATAATGCTGTATAACACTTACTAAAATAATATATTTGTTTACTAGTTACATGAACTCTCTGAATGGAAGGTACCTGGAAAACCAGCCCAACATTTTTTCTAGGCCACGAGACTTTTCTTTCTCCCATTTCAGAAATATGCACATGGCTGAGACTGGACAAACACGACCCACAGTAAAGTGTTGCTTTAAATCTCAGGTTTTTAGGCTAAGCAGGAAAGTTTTCCCTCAAACGTAAGAAAATATGAAACTGCTGCCTTTTGTGTCAGTTTGAGAGTTCACCACTAATTATCAACCTTTTTATTTGTTTTTTATTCTTTTTTTTTTTTTAAGCTGGCTAAAAAGTTCCTAATTTGCATGAATAGCCCCCAAATCTTGCTGTAAATAAATCTGGAAATGGCAAATGTGTTGTGGCCTTTCTTGAAGCTTTTGAACACTAAACTCAGCCGTTCACCAGACCTGTTCCTTTCCCAGGACGATCACACCGAAAAGCTCATTTAGTTCTTAACAGGCTTGACCCTACAGTCTAACACAACTTCTTTGGACACCGGGAGACAGCAAGAGCAAGTGTTAGTTGCCATTAAAACCCACTATATTTTGTTAATAGCTTTATTTTTCTGACTCAAGCATAGCTCATTTGATTTACCTCAGCCGAAACACTGTTCTCACCCAGATAGAAATAAATTTGGGGTCACCTGTCCTAAAAGGGTACTACATTTTTCATGTGGAAGGCTACAAAAAATATTCATTTTCCACAGTGAAATAACTGGAAGATTTTCTGAGGTGAGTAAAGTTGCTGTAGTAGACATATCTAACCAATTCAAGACTTTACAGACTTACTAAAAGAAAAGATACCGTTTTTCCCCACCCCAGTGTGCATTTGTCTGATATCTGAATTACCTGCTTAGAGATTATTTCTTGTGGGGAAAAAAAAAAGAAGCTAATAAATAATTTTACCACCCTTATTATACAGCAAAGGTTCACAAAAAAAAATTACAAACAAATTAAAAAAAAAAATATCAGAGAAACCATTCACTAAAACTTCATAAGCCAGACAAGGAATCTCAAAGTTTTTCTCCTGATAATAATACTTTTCTCCTTGCCCACCCACAAGGTCAGAAAGAACATCTACTGGATGAAGCGTTGGATGAATGCTAAAGCGCACACAAAAAAAAAAATAAATCTAACATCTCAGGCAGTTAAAAGGTGCTGCAAATTTCATTTGCATGCAGATTATTACATTGTTACAGTCACTACCATCACCTCCTTCCAGATTTACATAATGTAGAAAAACACACAAGTTCCTTCTCCGCGTTATCGCACCGAAAGGCGCCACGCTGAATATTCCTCCGCAATAACAAATTTTCAAGAACGCCTTCCGGAACGTCTACTTTTTACGTGCTTCCCTCTACTTTTACTTAAGCTTCTTTAATTTACAGTTGAAGGGGCAGCAATTAGTTCTATTTTGTACAGGGATTTGGAGAAAAAGGAGGAGCAAGAAAGATATTGGGTGTAAAAAAATACATCGGTGTAAATGGAGTAGAGAGACTCAACGTTGGGAGTTTGAATTCTTGCTACGGCGTGTATTTTGATTGATCATTTTTTTCCTAAATCTCCCTGTTTTAGTTTGAGGTTAGTATGGGAAGGAGGTGTAAATGAATACAAGCCACAAAGTAACCAGAGTTACTAAAGCATTGAAAATAAAATAGTGCCTCATGCTTATTGTTTTATCTTCCCCTTTTTGACACGGGACAAGAGCTGGTTTTCCTAAATTCCCAGCGGAAACGCTTTATACTTTAACTGTATGTTTTTAACCTACAGTTCTACTTTTTTTTTCCCTCATTCCTGTGACACTTGATGCCTAATAAACTATATATTCTTCAGTGTCATGTTAGCGTTTTGCTGTTCAAAACACCATCTCTCCTCTGAAACTTCCCTTCGACAAACCTGTCAGAATCTGAGCAGGAATGTGAGAAACGATCACTGGGGGGTGGTCAAAACTCTGTTTTGTCTGATTTTCAGTATCATGAATAGTCTAATTAGGAAAAAAAAAAAAGTTATTTTTAAGAAGTGACATCTTCAGCTCTGAGAGAAAATGGAAAAAAAAAAGGAGGGAAACTATTTCAATCGCTGCGATAATCAAATTCTTTTGTGTCACTCCAAATACATGCATAAACATTTCCTCACAAATCCACCTGATAAGATTATTTCTCTCTTTCCCCCCCTGGCTTGCACTATGACAAGAGTAATCAAGCCTGCTAACTGTCCGTGGCCCACACCTCCCTTTAGCATAAAATTCCAGCTTCCTTCAGACTCTGGTCTGTACTCCCCACAACCGTGACTTTCTACATGACTTTGGCAATAAACTTTGAGAAAGGGAAATGTTCTCACCTAAAATTGCAGTTGGCACAAATGGATCTGTCATACATCATAAGCAGGTCAATGCAGAAAAGGTAAAAAGAGAGAGAACAGTAAATGATTGATAAATGTTCCCGAGTTTTCTTTCAGCAAGCGACTGGAAGCAACCAGTCTGCTGCTCACGTACGTCATTCAACTTTCTACGGCGAGAAGCGCCGTAATACAATTCTAAACGCTTTTATGATGAAAAGGGCCATATAGGGTGGAAAGCAAGAAAAAAATTTGGTTACCTGGGTAGTAAGAATTAGGCACTGTTGTGCTCAATGTGTTAGTTTTCATTGTAAATGAAGATGGTGAAGATACAGCTGCAAAGAGAAACAAAGCTGGTTAGAGGCAGCGCGGCGAGCCGGGGGACTCTCCGAGCAGAGGGACACGGCGTAAGGGGATTGACTCGGTGTCGAGTCCGTCCCGGTGAAAGTCAGGACCCAGGGAAAACCGGCCATGTCTAGGGAATGAGTTCGCTCAGGGAATTTGATCAGTTCCCTAAGAAGAAATGTCATCAGAGGAAGCATTTTGATGGGTGGTGACAAATACACTTCTTAAATCACAGGGCTAGGCTGAATACTGAAGCTTGAATCACAATGACAAGAGGTGGTTTTGACAGAAGCTTTGATCATTAGTAAGTTTCCCTAATGATACTATAAATACTGTATGCAACATTCTACTCCAGTTCATTCTTTCCTCTCCGTTTTTGTTGATTTGCTCATGGCAGGTGGATAATGTGCACACGGATATTGTTACGCTTTGAATATTACTCTTTGCTTCACAATGGTTTTTAATAATTTAACTCACATTGGTATTTCACCACTTCACCATTTGTAAAAAAATGCAATAAATAAAGTTCAGGTAGCTCCTGGGTATAGAAAGATCACGTGAATGACCGTTGTAAGCACAGATTCGTTCAACAGGTGGGACTTAACCACAACATTTTACAGACTATTCAGCCAAAGAGTCTTTAAAAGCTCCTAAGCAAAGCTCACGATAAATTCTGCCTTTGTTTCTTGCCTACACAGCTCAGATCCTGTCAGATCTGTGAACGTGAGCACATTCTGGATACTCACAAACAGACTAACAGGAATTTGTGAAACAAAAGCAGAACCTGTGAAACAAAAAGTACGACAGAAGACAGGCTCTGCTGGATGAGGAGTGCGATTCCTCCTGCTGGCTTCCACCCATCTGTTTTTTGGTTGATCTTCTAGGGCAATAAAGTTGCCAGCCCTTGTTGAGATGGAGCTACATGAGAAGTGGCTTAAATCATGTGGGCAGTTATCACTTACCCTATGGATGAACATACCTGAGACTACTTTCCTTTATGACTCCTGAATAACCGGATGGACAGAACAGAGAGATAGTCCTTTTGGATACGGATGCAGAGATTAGTTTTGCTCAGAGATGCTGCAGCGGATAAAACCGGCTAGATACTGAACTCAGCCGGGATAATCAACTTCCATAGGAAGTAGGAACGTTCTAAACATCTTGAGAACAAAGCCTTACACAAAAGCTACTCCTAAAGACTATCAGACTGCGTCTTCTGGTGACCACGTTCCTCATGGAAAGTCTAATTAGAGGGCCTAGCCCTCAAGTGCTATAAAATACTTGCTGTGGTAATAATTTCAAATTGGTTTAAGGTGGTTTATATCAGGAGGATCTAGTCCCAGGAACTCATTGCAGCTGTTGGTTGTTGTGACCCTTCAGCAACACCACTGGAAAACTACATCATGGTGATGGGAAGAGGATGTCAAACCTCTCGATCTCTTCACAGAAGGTAACAACCTCATTAACTGCAATGGTATATTCTCACCAGAAAGGCAAGTCAGATTTTGAAAGATCTATTTCAAAGCAATTTCAGAAGCGACTCCAACGCAAATTAACATTGCAAATTCTGAGCCCAACGCTGCTGAGAAAAGTCTCGTTGCAGAAACCTCGCAGAGTGTTTGTACAACGCAGCTCGTCAAAGATAAGTTCTTAAGCATATTATTAAAGAGTGGGAGTTGGGCTTCGTCTACTGTTAGCACTTGAAACAAAATTCAGTCTTTGACAAATCCTGAAGATGTTCAAAAACACTGGTATACAAGAAAAACTGAGGTTCTGTAAGAACTACAAAAAACAAGGAAGTTTTTTGGAACATTTTCTTTACACACTTCTGAACAATTACAAAAGCCTACCAGTTTTCCAGGTCTTTGCTTAGTGCTAACTCCCAGACAGGAGTGAGGCCTTGATTAAAATTCTAACACAGGACATTTTATATCCCAAATTTGATTTACTTTCAGGGTTGATCCCAGAAGACCCAGGCTATTAGAGAATCTCTTACGGAACTGCGGAACAGATAATTCCACCGAGTTCCTCCTTTGCACAAGCAACAGAAAGAGCATTGTCTCCAATGAGAAATAAGAAGACAATCAGATCACCAGGATTAAGTTATGACACTCAAAAATAAATTTCACCTACAAAAAAAAAAAAAAAAAGAGCAGGGGAAGCATTTGAAGGACTCGGGACAGCATGAGGGATATCAAATTTTTCCACATAATAGAGACTGGAGAAAGGTACAACTACAGCTGTTTCAGTAACGACTTTGCTCTCCCGCAGAAGAAAAGGATGGACAGAAAAAAGCTCAATTATCCTTATTATTTTTAAAGAAGTCTATTCTTGATGTCTGACTGTCTTGCTCATTCGAATACACACCGTAATGTGCTGCACAGTGGGAAACTCTGGGTCCCATGGATTTTCCATGACTGAGTAATGAGGAATATTTTAAAACCCATTTGCACCTTTCTTCCACCTTCCAAAAAAAAAAAAACAACCCACCAAAAACCCCGAAAAGAAAAGAGAAGAAAAAACTTACATCTCCCATTTAGATTGTGCGTGTCCATGAAAGAGAAAGCTTCGTCACAGTTGGTGCCTTGCTCAGTGTAGCTTTTATCCATTGAATTCACCATCACTGTCATTTCCTGCCGTGTGCTACTCAATGTCTCTTTCCGCTTTTTAGCCAATTTTCTTAAGAAATGAATGTGGAGGGGGAAAAAAAAAAAGACAACAAAAAAAACAAAGAAAAAAAACACAAGGCTCAGTGAACAGACACAACCTTCACGTTGTTCAGATCAGTCTTGTCGTTTGCGACCGTCTTATTAAGTAATTGATTTGCAATTATTCTACATTTCTGGAAATTTAAACGGATTTCACACTCACGTCTTTCAACGGCATCAGATAATCAAGGGGCAGTTGCCAACGCCCTGACTTATGGTGAACAGCACCTTGAACCCTTGGGGGCCACCACCGGATTCAAGGGGGCTACTGGGCGACAAAGTTGACGGCAGCTACTCTATCAGAGGCTACATCTGTTTCAATACAAACAGAAAAATGATAGGAGAGAAAATTTCCCTGGAAATGACCGATCAGCAGCAACTTTCACTTTGCAGGAGTAGAACCATCTGGAGCCCTTTCACTGGGCCACCATATAACGTAGCTAACTGGTTTACATCACACCGTGTAGCGGATGTTTGATCTCTTCACACACCTCGCACAAGCGCGCGGCGTCTTAAATTGCCTCGCTTTTCTAAAGACTATTTTCTGTCACTCTTGATTTCAGGAGAATTAGTCACAAGAATGAGTTGCTTCTCAGCAGGAGTGGTCTGTCAGAGAGAAGATCTTGATTCTGATGCTATAATATGATTCATTAAGCTTCAGAAGTGCTTTAGATGAATAAAACTTTTATTTTTTCACATTTATCTGTCTAAACTAAAACCTTACCCTCGAGTTACAGAATCTTAGAATCATTACGGTTGGAAATGATCTTCAAGATCACCAAGTCCAACTGTCTACTCAAAATTATCATGAACCTTAAACCATGTCCTGAAGCGCCACACCCACACGTTTTTTGAATGTCTCCAGGGATGGTGACTCCACCCCCTCCCTGGGCAGCCTATTCCAATGCCCAACCACTCTCTCAGTAAAAAAATTTCTCCTAATACCCAACCTAAACCTCCCCTGGCGCAACTTTAGCCCATTTCCTCTTGTCCTATCATGCTTGGCTACCACCACAAACTAACTCAGTGGTTCCTTCAAGCTCTGTGAGACAACTGTGATCCTGATGATGGTGGATCCCCTGCCCACTTGGCTGCTTCTCCTGGTCTGAGACTTTGTCTTAGACCAAATCTTCCTCCAAGTCCTTGCCTACAGACTTTATTTAAAATTTCCAGATTCCTTCTCGACAGTATCTTGAAGGTGTGGGGTTTACACAGAAATAACTGCTCCACAGACCACTTGATCTTCTCGTATCTGTTCGTTCAATGACTTTTTCCCCGTGGATATCACAGTGAACCAGTGTGCATCCATCTGCCAGGAAAATCTTTCCAGTATCTCCAAGCAGACCTTACAGGAGCTTGTTATGTCATCTATGTTTCCTACCACTTCTACAGCCCTACTGCATCAAGCATAACCAACGTGTGCTACCTCTCAAAGCCTTTCTCTTTGCTAACACTCATTCAGTATGAAAAAAAAGAATTCTCACCGTAGACAAAAATTTTGTACCACCTTCCAGTAGATTTTCAAACAATCACACGTTCATCTCCAATCCTGCTGCATGAGTAGCATATTATTTAGAGTAGAATCTGAGGTGTGTCTCCTAATGCATGAACATCTCAATGCAAGTCCTCTACAAGGAAAAGTTTTTCAAAGGATAACATGAAATGGGTGTATTTTTTCCCTCTTTCCACTCAGTGCAGATGCCAACACTCCAAGACACGCGTGGCTCTTCTGATCCTCTTTAGCCTTAAGCTGAAAGCACATCCAGCTGCTCCCACCACCTGCCGACCACTGGGCAATTCCCAGCTTAGCTGGGTTGTGAAATCAGAACCTGAGTGATGGCACCATCCACAGTGAGGTCACTGAAACTATATCCATAAAGCACCTATCATTCTTACTTTATTTCACAGATCTGCAGACCACAGGAAAGTACTTCAGTAGAATTCAGCCCTAGAGCAACGCTTCAGGGAGGCAGACAGAGCAGCTTTTCTTCACAAGGCTTCCCTCTCCTCAGCTTCTTTTTAAGAAGCTAGCTACATAATTAAATACCTAGACACTGAATACTCACCAAAGCCAGGAAGCTGCGGTACACGGTGACCTTCCCCTGTCCATCAGTGGACTTGTGAGTATCACAGAATCATCACAGAATCATAGAATGGTCTGAGTTGGAAGGGACTTTTCAAAGTCATCTAGTCCAAAGGGACATCTGCCACTCGAGCAGGTTGTTCAGAGCTCCATCCAACCTCCCCTGCAATGGGGTCAGGGATGGAGCAGCCACCACCTCTCGGGGCAACCTGGGCCAGGCTCTCACCACCCTCAGCACCAACAATTTTGTCCTTCTCTCCAGTCTAAATCTCCTTTTTTTTTTTAGTTTAAATCCATCACCCCTTGTCCTGTCACTACGCTCCCTGACAAAGAGCCCTCGCCATCTTTCTGACAGGCCCCTGGAAGCCCTGAAAGGCCCCCAGAAGGTCTCCGCGGAGCCTTCTCTTCTCCAGGCTGAACTATCTCCATTCACAAAACCTTTAATCTCTGTCAGTCTCCAAAGCTCAGCACTTTCTCCAAGAACTCTTGCACGTGAAGAACTTACTGGTGAACTTCTTCCTTAAGAAAAGATACTAGGAGAACCGGGCAACACTGCAGTGATACTGATCCTTATCCAAAAATCCACAACGGGGTAAAATATGATACCAGCCTCTCAGTAGGACTACAAAAAAAACCCCAAACCATGCTGCGTAGGGTGCACAGCTCCTGTTAAAGACTATGTCCTTTATTTTAGCACAAAAATCATGTCCTTCCCAAGGAAAGCCAGAGTTCTTCCACATCACATCAGCAACATGAAGCTCAGATTTTATAAAAAGGCAGCTAATTTTCTTCAAGAAATTACACTCACGTTTTCTCATTTCCTTCACTTTTGGTTTTGGTCCCATAATGAAGCTACAGCAGATTGTTTTTATGCCGGTAACAACTGTACAGTACTTCTCAATCTGAATCTAATTCTGGAAATAGGTCTTGTGGGAAAAGTTCAAATGTGAAACAACTGTTACAGGAAGAGAGCGATACCAGCCAGAATTTCGTACTGTGAACAAAAACACCCACCGGACTTAGTCAAGCAAATTTCAGCTGAATGTAACTTTTTTTTTTTTTCCCCCTAAATCTGTACTTTTCAGATATTGCTGAAAGTGCTGCAGTGCTGCAGTCTCTGCAGCTCACCCCATACATGGCTTTTCAAACCCTCCAGGGATCAGGGGGACTCCAGCCCTGCCCTGGGCAGCCTGGGACACGCCTGGACAACCCCAAAGGGCAACAAATTGTTCCTCAGGTCCAATTAAACTTCCCCTGGGGAAACTTGAGGCTGGTTCCTCTTGTCTTGTCACTTGTTCCTTGGGAGCAGAGCCCGACCTCCCCTGGCTCCAAGCTCCTGTCAGGGAGTTGTGGAGAGCCAGAAGGTCTCCCCTGAGCCTCCTTTGCTCCAGGCTGAACAAGCCCAGCTCCCTCAGCCGCTCCTCCCCACACTCCGGCTCCAGACCCTTCTCCAGCTCCGTTGCCCTTCTCTGGCCACACTCCAGCCTCAAGGTCCTTCTGGGAGCGAGGGGCCCAAAACTGACTCCAGGATTCAAGGGATGGCCACCTCAGTGCTCAGTCCAGGGGGACAATCCCTGCCTTGGCCCTGCTGGCCACCTCAGTGCTGACCCAGCCAGGATGCTGGTGGCCTTCTAGGCTACCTGGGCACACACTGGCTCATCTCCAGCCAGCTGTGCACTAATAACCCCAGGTCCTGTTCCATCAGGCATTTTCCAGCTACTCCTCCCCAAGCCTGGAGCAATGCAGGGGGTTGTTGTGACCCAAGGGCAGGACCCATCCCTTGGCCTTGTTGAACCTCAGACCATTGGCCTCAGCCCACCAATCCAGCCTGGCCATGCCATTAACCAGTGTATAAACCTATGGAGCTCTCATGTTTTAAACATTTTGCAGTTCTGCCATGTGCCTATCCAAAAAAGGTGTTCTCAAACTGCAAAACATAGACAGAGAGGAGATGGGAAGATGAAAGGAACGGATCCTACCAGAAGAGCGGTGGTCCTGACACAGATAAGGACTCCCCAGTTTAAAAATGAGGCAGGGAATATTTAAAAATGAACTGGGAATAGTATATAAAAAAGAAAAGCATGGAGAAAAGACAGAAAGAAAGAATTACTATTTCTCAACTATGTAAGCACCAGAACCAGAGGGTATATAGAAATTTTTTTAAATACAGAAGTAAATACTTTCACAGAAACCGGGTAATTATGGAATGCCTCACTACAGGACTCCAGAGACGCCCAAAGTAAATATTAGTAGAAGAAAAATTGTTTAAGGGCTGAGTGGAGGACAGTGACTGCATTCCCTTAGCTTTGCTCTGCTCCTCTATCCATCTAAAGCTTTGTCACTGGCTGCTCTCACAGACGTGACGTAAAGTCTGGTGGACTCTTAATCCAAATTTTGACACAATTTTTATTACATCAACAAGCCCTGCACAGGCTGTGCACGAAACAGAGTGTAAATACCTTATCTGCTTTTCTAACACTTGGAATTACTCATCTCTTTGCATTCTTTAGGCTACTTATGATACAGGCAGGATTAATTAACTCAGAAATTAATTACTTTGCCCACCTATTTAGGCTATGATACACTACAAAGGAAACTCATCATTATTTTGGGGGAAACGCTTTAATCTGAAATCATTTAACGAGCATCACTGACTCAGCGGCGCTCAGTCTGAAGATGTAATTTAATAAAAGCTCTCCACAAGAAGTATATAAGAAAGTCTGCAAAAGCATCTGACTTAATCCCCGTCTATCATGGTTTTATACATATTTTTTTTTTCATACTTATGTTACAATTATTTTTTTCTTTAATACCGAAAGAGTTGTTGTCAACAACTGTGATTGCTTTTCTGTCTTCAGCAACGGGTCCTCTAAGGACACGTCACCGAGGTGGGAGTTTAAAGTTCAGTCAACACCTTCTGTTTTGCAAGAGCACATCTTTGGAAACACTGGGGATTACTCCAATCTGCACCTATTCTAATTTAATTCTAAATATTTCTAAATCTGAAAGTTCCAAATACTACTTTATATTTTTCAGGTTATTCTTTAAGGAGCGTACCTTGAATCTCCAGTGCCTCATCTATATTCTTGCTGGTAATTTTATTAAAAAGTCCTCATAGACAACAAGTTTTAGGAACCTGAATGGCTAATCCCGTTCGACCAAAATGGTCTTACTAACACTATAAGTAATTAATACTTTTATTCTGCTTTACATTTATTATCAAGTCAGCAACACTGCCCAGAGCTCTTTCTATCTCCCCAACTGACTGAGACAGAAATATGAAGCAAATGAAATCAAGCAAGGAAGCAAAACAGAAATAGGGGTAGCATGTTCTGCCCACAGCAAACTTCTTCCATTCCACATTTGGAGGCTTTATATGGCAATCTGATATGCTGAAGAATGCAATGTCATGGTGACATTAAACTGGGCACCGTCCGCACTCGATCAGCCAGGAAATGAAGTTAGGAAGGGCATTTTTAAAGGCATCAAGAACACTTAATAAAATGCTTGACAAGTTGTCCCCACTTCAGGAACTGGCATCTCTCGAGAACAAGTACAGGGAATGTAATTGTTAAGAGAATTAAATAAAAAAAAGAAAAGCACTGAATTGTGCTGCTCCTCACTTAGGATCTCTTGGTATGCAAACCCCTATTAGATTATGAAATCGTTCTTTGTCCTAAGAAGTCCAATATGTATTTTTTTATTGACAGCACAACAGAGTAAAGCTACAAAATTATGGAAAAGTGATGTGGAGATAGTGAATATTTGACTATAGCCAAATAGTTAAAGGTGGTTTATGATAATTTCTTTTAGGTGTCTTCTCTTTGTTTTAATTATTGACCTCCTGCTTCAGAGTGAGAGCCAATGTTGGTCCTTTCATTTCTATCGTGCTCTTCCATTCTCTGATAAAGACAAAAGAATGAACTTTTAAAAAATGCTGTGATGCTGCTGGAATTTTACAGTGCTCCTGATCCCGTAGGATTTCATTTCTCCCCTTTTCCTTCACCGTGGCTTTCATTTTTGCCACAGAGATTTTAGAAGCACTTTGGGTAATACCAAAACAAGTGCTGGGAGACCAAGAAGGTATCCAGCAGGCCTGGCTAGAAAGGGAGAAGGAGAAAGGAATACGAGTAAAAGGGTGGGAGGAGGATTCATTTAACTTAGAGTTACAAGAGTTCAGTGCAAAATGAGCACAAACTTCTTAGCTGAAGGTGAAGTTTAACGAAAATGGTTTCGATTTAGACCAGTTTTGATTTTCTGTGTTTTTTTCTTTGCCGTTTTACTCGTTGCATATTAGAATTTTAAGGGTATTTTTGCACTTTGTTGTTTCTAGTAGATTGGTTAATTAGCATCCCGTGAGATCAAAGCGAAAAAAGAGAAGTTATTTGGCCACATTTTGAAACTAGTAGCTTGCGGGTAAAGTACGACTCGACTTAAGAAACGGTGGATCAGAAAAGATACAAAGAAAATAAGGAAGGGAATGGGAAACGAGGAGGAAAAGAGGACGGAAACGTCAGGTAGAGCTGCAGACACAGACACGCTGCTCACCTACTCCAGCTGCTGAGTGTTCTTTCTAGAATTCAGGTACTCAGCAGATGTTTCGCGGTTTGAAATCCTCAAAACTGCTTATTTTGTTTCTTCACTTCTCCTTTGTCTGAACTCCTCCAGCAGGTTATCTGAGCTTCTGCCAGGGAGGGTCATCGCGTCAAACCCAACACCACCTCAGGTCAAAGGAGGCATCACACTGACATTATTCTTTGCTGCTGCAGTGGCTGAGGAGAAACTGGGGACCGACCGATGGCACAAAAGGACTGGAGCTACGTGGTGCCTCGGATTCATGTAAACAACCTTTATCTGAACATGGGCTGATTCTTGCCTTCGCTCACAGTGAAGTGAATTCTGTGGGTACAGTTCAGTTCTTGTTTGTCCACCGTCAATATGATTGACAGGCTCTCCAGAGAAGGCTCTGAGCTACGGCAAGGAAACGGAATTTGAAAAGCTTTGGCAGAGCTACGTGTCTGCAAAGCTCCTGGCAGCACTATTTCTGGCTCAGGTTAGTCACTGGTCTTGGGCTGCAGCAAACTGCATCCGCATTGTTTAAAAAAAAATAAATACCACCCTCGCCTGTTCATGCAAGAGAATAAAAGAGTAACGAGATGTGAGCAGCAAGTCTTTCCAAAATCTACCTTAATCTAATGTTGATCATGACCTTGAGTACTATAAGTAATGAAGCAGGCAATAAAATGTCCCATTCTACAACCACAGAATGGTTTGGGTTGGAAGGGACCTTAAAGATCACCTAGTTCCAAACCCCTGTCATGGGCAGGGACACCTCCCACTAGAGCAGGTTGCTCAAGACCCTGTCCAACCTGGCCTTAAAGACTTCCAGGGAGGGAGCATCCACAACTTCTCTGGGTGAAAGAAACTGGACTACGGAAGGAAAAACGGACAGCCACAAATTCTCTGAACACGTTTCAAAATCGAGCAATTTTACAATATGAATTTAAATTTGTTGTTTTGTTTCTTACGATCTCCAAAGTAGTGAAGGAAATCACGAATACAATACCTATAGGTCCTCCTGAATTCTAAGGGTGTTTAAGAAAAACACACTTTTTCCCCACAAAGGGATTAAAAGGCAAATGCTCATGAATCTGTTCATTACTAAAGATTTAGCTGATTGATTTACATACGTGATTAGAGCAGCCATTTGGAATGTCTTGGAGGATGAGGATCAAGGTGCTACTTAGAATATGAGAGAAGTCACTTGATGAGTACAGGGAGGAAACCAATAGCCCAGCTGGAACTGGGACTTCTAAATATTCTTTTCAGTATTTTCAATATTTATTTTTTTTTTTTCACCATCGGGGTTGTCAAACAGTGGAGCAGGTGCTGAAAGAGGTGGGATCTTCACCTTTGGAGATACTCAAAGCCTTGCTGGACACTGCCCTGAGCAACTCAATTTAGTTTAAGTCTGCTTTGAGCAGGAGGTTAAAAAAGATGATCTCTGAAGGTCTCTTCTGATTCAAATTACTCTAGGATTCCCATTAAATGTTCTAGAAACAGGGCTCTTTTCATAAAAGGAAGCCACAAGGATTTAAAGGATTACAAATCCGAACTCAGTCCTTGACTGTGACCCTTCTTTGGAATAGTCCTACACGTGAGGTGCACGGTCAGAACTAATACAGGATAATGGTAAAATTACATATAATCAAATAATTAAATATTATGATAGATACAGGTTCTTTTTAGTTATTTAATTCATTTTTTTTAATGCTTTTTTCCTGCCACGGGTACTAAACCACCTTTCTACCTTTGGGAGCAGAGCTTGTGCAACTATTTTTATCAATAAGGCTATTTCATTAGTCACATTGAATTGCAGAATGAGAGTGTGGCAATTTTCCAGGAAAAAAAAAAGGCAAACTATACTTTGATTTTCTAATACGGTATTAATAATATACATTTTCTCAGTTTAATGAAGACAAAATGTTCTGTTTTCCATTTTGCTTGGTTTGTATTAATTTCTGCTGCATTAACGGTACATAAACGTAACGACACTGCACGACTTTACACGCTCTCTACTACACTATTTCAACTTGATTTGAAGTTTCTGAAGAGATCCTTTGCTGAAATGTGTGGTCACAGGAAAATTCCACACCTGACTTTACCTTTCGCCTGAGGATATATTTTTTTTCCCTTACAAAAAGAAATTTCAGTTTCTCAGCTAACTCTATGAAGAACATTTCTGCAGAAGCTGGACTTTTTGGTAGCAGATACGCCATTTTATTTAGCTACAGTTAACGAGAACACCTAGGTTCTTTTGTATGCAAATAAATATACATCCCTAATTTTGTTTTCAGAGATAAAAACTGAAAAGAAACTATTTAGACGAGTGAAAACTGAGTATGTCATAGCAGGCTCACAGCAGGATTTATCTCCTTCAATAGTATTGTGGAGAGGGATATTAAAGACTTTGCACGTGGGACAAGAACATCGTATTTCTAACATATTGTTTAAAAAGCCATATTTTGCTTTTGACATTGCAAGTCTTCCCCTTTGTCTCCACAGTTTTTCTCTTTCTTCTTTCCCCTCACCGTATTATCATACGATCCGAATAAAGAACTAAGCAGACAACAGCGGGGCCTGCTCAGGAGGAGGGAGCTGTGTGATGTGTGGTGCCAGACAACATGAACATGAAAGCTCTTCACAGGAACACATTCAGGACACATTTGGAAATTCTCCTCCTGAAGCTAATTATCATTTTAGAACAGGCTGGCTAATGATGAAAGAAAACACCTTCTTATCCCCATAGCTGTCAGTTTTAAGTTAGGGCCTAGAACTCTCAGGGGCGTTGTGTGCACTGTGGGTGCCCAGAATCCTTCCGCTTTCACAAACTGAGACAAGAAGCAGCGTTAAACTCATGCAATTTTGTTCTGTTTCCCCACACCAATTTTCCACCCCATTTTCAGAGGTGTTCTCAGCATGAGGAATGACAGAGCTGTATGGCAGGTGTATTTACTATGTGGTGGTTTCACAACTGTCTCTGCCCACTAGCCTCTCTCGTTGAGATTTGCTGTGATGTTCTAAACTTCTGAAGCGTGGCCAGGAAAATGTCTTTCTTTAAAAGTAAATCTCTGGTTCCTTCCATAACTCTCCAGCCCCACAGTGCATCACTACCTGAATACAGGACAGATATTTTCTACATGAAATAACTTGCTACTTTCATTAGGGAAAGGACAAGAGGAACTGGTCTCAGGTTGCCCCAGGGGAGGTTTAGGCTGGAGCTGAGGAACAATTTCTCGCCCTGCAGGGTTGTCCAGGCCTGTCCCAGGCTGCCCAGGCCAGGGCCGGGGTCCCCACGATCCCTGGAGAGGTTTCCAAGGCGTGGAGATGTGGTGCTGAGGGACAGGGCTCAGTGGTGCCCTGGCAGGGATGGAGGAACGGTTGGACTCCATGATCTTAAAGATCTCTTTCAATGGGAACGATTCCATGATTCTTCAGGGTTAGAAAGTTTGTCCTGCGAGTCCCAGATTCCCAGATTTCTATGGAGTCCACCAAGTTTTAAAAGCAGGAAATATTTTTCCCTCAAGGTATTTAGGTCCCTGCACAGATCTCTCTCTCTCACTGGACAGACATTAAGGCATTTGGTTTCATTGGGAGAAGGCCATAAAATACAGTCAAAAGAAATTGTTTAAAGTTCTCCAAAACATCCCTTAAAGGAATTACCTTTAGCATGTATGCTGTTTAAGTACAGGTACGTAAACTGCATGTATTGTATATTGTCCTACACTACACTTCCTCACTTGAGTAGATAATTTTTACCTCTTTGTATCCCAATCCAGGCAGCAGCCTGCACAACGTAATTGCAAGCGCTGGTACTGAGCGTTCGCAAACATGCACACAAAGTTCTTCTCCTGTGCTACCTACAGCTCCACCATGTGCCTTTCACTTTTTCAAGCAATTCCCTCCTTCAAGACTTTTGTAATATTCAACACACCTCAGCGGTTCAAAATATCCAACTGCAAAGGGTTTTAATCAGACTTTTAGGAGTCTCTCTTCCTTCTCCTCCACAAGAAGAAATCAGCCTCGGCAAAAGCCACTGACTAAAAACTCAGAACAGGCAAAGCTCAGTCATGTAACAAAGAAACTCATTTTTTCCTCAGGGGCTGCTGAAATTGGGCCATCCCCGTAAGGTGAGGAGAGTAACTAATGGGATGGATGAAGATGCACCCGGAGCACGGTGTTCTTGATAGGGCATTAATTTCAGCGCGCTAATTTTCATCCGTCCCCTTTCTAAACAGCTAATGAAGTTGTCCAGCCCCTGCTTCTCCCTTAGTAGGTGTATCCGCTGGGGTTTTCTGTCCTATATTCAATGTCTCCTAATGAAGATGTTAATATGAGGCTTTTTAGGGCAAGGAAGGTTGATTAATCCACTTTACACCACTGTTACAGCCGCAGAGCATGGTGGCTTTAGGTGAGAACATTTCAAATACATGTATTTAGATCCCTTCATTGCTAATTCTAGCAAACTCGAGCCTATTAACATGGAAGGCTCTCTTAATTAAAAGATGTAAGAAAGGTGTTAAGGAAAGCTTCTCTAAATCTTTCTAATACAGCTTCATTGGAAAAAATCAGTGTTACAGGCACAATAACTATAATATTCAAAAAGAATGTTAATTAATGACTACACATAATAAGAGATTTTCACTTGGAGCTTAGCCACTCACAATCAGCATGATAATCCAAAGACTGAGGAATCAGAATTTTTGCTACCTTTAAGTCCACACCTCTGTCACAGAAACACAAAGAGAAAATCAATGCTTTTTCCCCACATCTAATTCTAGTTTCTGTGAAAATACACTTTTTAAGAAGGAAAGACATCTTTTATCCACGATAAAGGAAAAATCTGAAAGTTCTGAACAGAGCTTGCACGGTAACAGGATATTAATTCGTACAACATCACTACCAGTCAGTAACGTTTGGGAATACGTGGGTATTTTATTCTCCTAGAGAAACTGCTGAGATATTTTTTGGCGCTTCAAAAAAAAAAAAAAAAAAAAAAAAGTGAGTAGGAATGCTTCTATACCAGTACAGAATTTACTGTGGTGCAGGTTCTTCTAACATTTTGGCACAACTGTTTGGGATAATTTCTACTGAATTAGGGTAAGTAATCCATAATATATTCACTATAACTCTACAAAAGCACCGGAAAATTTCAATGGCATTGTGATTGCTTCCTAAAGCTAAAGACGTCTCAATGCACAACCTCAAAGAGATCACACTCAGAAACGAGAACCTGGCAATTTCTCTGTAACATACTGTTTGATTCAAATCATAACAATTTTAAGATCAGATGTCAAACAAATGTTTTGACTAGATTGACATTTCCTAGCCTCTCTAGACAATCTGTTTAAAAGGTCTGTCTTTCAAAGGAAATCCTTACCGTTGACTACAGGTGATTTATAGAAAACTCCTTACAGTTGACTTTGGTGGAGGGATAAGTGAAAGAGGACTTCAGACCAGCACACATCGTTGGAGAAAGGAGCGCTGTCTCTTTCAAGGAGCTAATGGGCGTCCCATCCCCAACTTTTGCTGGTGTGAGACTAAATGTAAACACAGGATCTCTAATACACCCATGAAACTTAGTCCCTTGGTAAACTTAGTAATGGGATCCTCTTCATGACAAGATGACTCAAGTGCTGCACCATGGACAAGTGACAGGACAAGAGGAAATGACATCAAGTTGCCCCAGGTGAGGTTTAGGTTGGAGCTGAGGAACAATTTCCTCCCCTGCAGGGTTGTCCAGGCCTGTCCCAGGCTTCCCAGGGCAGGGCTGGAGTCCCCCTGATCCCTGGAGGGGTTTCCAAGCTGTGGAGATGTGGTGCTGAGAGACTGGGGTCAGTGGTGCCCTGACAGGGATGGGGCAATGGTTGGACTTGATGATCTTAAAGCTCTTTTCCAACCAAAATGATTCTGTGATTCTATGATTGTACTTACAAGAGGTTTACATTCAACCACAAGTCACTGTATGGAACAACAGTACCCTCCGTCAGGGGGTAATTTTCAACAATCATTAGTAAACCTTTAAGCCTACAAAAACTGGATTAAAAAATAGTATGGTGCTAATTTCCTCAACAGTGACTTGAAAACAGATGAGTGGACATCTCTACAATTCATTAGGGACACACATTTAGTATTTAAACAGTGTCTTCCTTCAAAACACTGCAACGCTATAATGAACCGTAACTAAATAAGAGTGGGCAATAACTTTGTAATAATATTTTGATATAGCAAGAATTAAAGATGAGGAGACTCTAGTTGACGTCAGATGAGAAGTTATGGTATCAAGAAGCTACATAAAAAAGAGTTTTCCCAAAATCCAGATTGAGAATTGCAGGGTGAAGGAAATATGCGGACATCTGGCTCATAGAAACACAGAATGGTGGAGGTTGGAGCTCACCTGGTGCCCCTCCCTGCTCCAGCAGGGTCACCCAGAGCAGGGGGCCCAGCAGCGCAGGGTCCAGGCGCCTTTGGAATCTCTCCCGAGAAGGAGACTCCCCAAGCTCTCTGGGCAGCCTGGGCCAGGCTCCAACCCCCTCCCACCAAAGAATTTTCTCCTCCTGCTCCCAGGAAACCTCCTGGGTTGCAGCTGGTGCCCGGTGTCCTTTGTCCTAACAAGTGTTTGGACAGTCGGACGTCAGTTTGGGTAGAATTTTAAATGGTACCAGAAGAGTATTTCCACTAGTAGGACAGCTGATTTCAGAAAAAATTAAAGATTCTCCACTATTGCCATAGAACAGGTAAAACGGGAATAAAACATCTTCCTCTGTACTCTGACAGAACTGTTTGCAAATTTGGAATGCCATTTTTACCTACCAAAATAGCATACGGATAGGAACTTCCTAACATTGTGGCCTGCATCTGATAAAGACATCTTACCTCTCCGCTGCAGTCCCAGCCTCAGTTTGTCCCTGCCACATTTTTTTTTTTTTCTGTCCACCATAGTGATCTACGGAGCTCATGTTCCTACACGATATGAGCCTCTGATGCTATTTCTCCACTTCATTAATATCGCGCCTTTCACCTGAGGAGCGTTAAATGTTTCATGGAGTTTTACTAATTAAAACTTACATCATCAGGGGACAGGCAGAAACTCCTTCACTCATCAGGAAAATGGCTCTTGGAAGGAAGTTAGCAGTGGGATGACAGCAGTTTACTCTTCACGCAGGAGATGGAGAAGATTACTGCACTCGCCCGATGGATGGAAGATTTCAGTAGGATGAATGTTATTACCTAAATGGAGGCTTGGTCTATAAAATGGAAGCTCTGCATTTTCAAACAAACTTATTTATGAACAGTGCAACTCATGGATTCAAGCTTTCTAATGTCCTGTGTCCCCCAAGTACAGCAGTCATAGAATCATAGAATCGCAGAATCCTAGAAGGGTAGGGGTTGGAAGGGACCTCTTAGAGATCATGGAGTCCAACCCCCCTGCCAGAGCAGGAGCACCCAGGGCAGGCCACACAGGAACAGATCCCAGTTCTCCTTTGGGTTCCCAGCACCTGCTCCCCAACATTTCCCCGCTACCTCTCTCATCCATGTAACTACAGAAGTAGCACTAGTTGCTAAACAACAAGGACAAAAAATAAGATGAAAGTTTAAGTGTCCTCAAATATCTGTACCTTTAACGATCATTCAACAGATGGGTAAAGTGGCCCCCAGCACTGCACTGGGTCGATGACTCAAAACAAGCTTTCAACTTAGATAAGAAGTTAAAGCAAAGTTGTAACACAATTTAAGGGCGATTGGGGATTATATCATATCTCAAAGTGTCGAACTCCAAGCAATCACGTGATGACAAGGCAGTTCTGGAATCCCAGAATCGTTCTGGTTGGAAGAGACCTTCAAGATGACCGAGTACAACCATGAACCCAGCGCTGCCAGGTCCTAGTCAGGGGCACACTAACGTATCAGTTCTTAACTGCTAAAAGGAAATGGGGGCTAAAAGTGATTTGGTCAGACACAGCAACTACATTTTCCTTCCAGCACTGGTCACAACCCTTTACCTGCCAGATAAGTCACCATGACTGGTTCAGGTGCTTGCTACTGCCGAACACGGTCCTAAGAAACAGGCAGAATAACTCCAGCTCATTGTATTCAAAGAACTATTGTGCATGGAGAACCACACCTGAAATATTACCTCATGAAATTCCATAAGGCCAAGTGTGGAGTCCTGCACCTGGGGAGGAATAACCCCAGGGACCAGGACAGATTAGGGGTTGTCCTGCTGGAAAGCAGCTCCATGGAGAAAGATCTTGGAGTCCCAGTGGACAGTAAGTTCTCCAGGGGACAGCAACGGGCCCTTGTGTCCAAGAGGCCAATGGGCTCCTGGAGGGCATGAAGAAAACTGTATCCAACAGGTCCAGGGAGGTTCTCCTCCCCCTCTACTCTGCCCTGGTGAGACCACCCCTGGAATACTGGATCCAGTTTTGGGCTTCCCAATTCAAGAGAGACAGGGATCTACTGGGAAGAGTCCATGGGAAGCTACAAAGATGATGAAGGGACTGGAACATCCCTCCTATGAGGAAAGGCTGAGGGAACTGGGGCTGTTCAGTCTGGAGAAGAGAAGCCTGAGAGGGGAGCTGATTCATGTCTATAAATCTCTGAGGGGTGGGGGTCAAGCGGAAGGGGCCAGGCTCTGTCCTGTGGTGTCTGGTAATAGGACAAGAAATATCAAGTACAAACTAGAACCTAGGAGGTTTTACCTCAACAGGAGGAGAAACTTCTTTGCTGGGAGGGTGACAGAACTTGGAACAGGCTGCCCAGAGAGGTGGTGGAATCTCCTTCTCTGGAGACATTCCAGCCGCATCTGGATCTGTTCCTGTGTGGCCTGCCCTGGGGGATGCTGCTCTGGCAGGGGGGTTGGACTCAACGATCTCCTGAGGTCCATTCCAACCCCTACCATCCTGTGATTCCATAATTTTGAGCTGCTTCTTGGAAATCATGCAATTTATAACTTGCAGCTACTTCCAGCACCACACAAGTCGAGTCGTTAAGAAACCGAAGGTAAAAATAAAAATAATTAAGAAACCGCGCAGTTTCCTCTCCACCGCGCGCCACCATCACGCTGTCTTTCTCCCGGCAAAAGAAGGGGTGTAGTGGTTAATCTATTGTTTATTCAAAACCCCCAACAGAAGTTAATAGACAGTTATAAACTAATTGAGTGCGTCCGTAGCGCGATCTCCTCATTCATCTCGCCGATTCAATTTAGCTCGGTTAGTGTTCCATATGGTACAGTGCCCCTGCTGCTAGAACAGTCATTCATCGCAAGAAAAACCCTGGAACAACAGGAAGCTAATAGTTTAACTGTTCCTCTAAATTTGTTTGACAAAACTGACATTTAGTGCGCCACGTCACGTTGTCAGTAATCTGCAATTTACCCCGAGGCAGGCAGCGGATGCTCATTTTATTTACCTCTCGTAGTTAAAAGCGTAATTAATATTCCGCTCCGAAACAAAGATTAGAGATTTGACAAACATCGCAATTGAAATTCTCCATTATGGCAAACATTAAAATCAACCATCTTTCACACACCCCGCTGCATAAAGGACACATGTAGCTGTAATTTAACTTTTTAGTTTTTAATACCGCAAACTAATTTCTGCTGTCAGCTTAATGAGGTGGAAAACACAAATCTTGCCGCTCTCGGTGTGCGCAGGCTGGGACAGTCAGACTGCAGAGAGCTGCGAGCGGTTTGCTTCACGATGTTTGTCAAAATCCCCAGGTTATTAGGAGTCCAAAAAAAAAAAATAAATCTAAAAAAAGAAAAGTCTTAACAGACTTTTAACAAAAGGCTTTGATAAACAAATACTTAGGAACAAAACCGCTCTAACGCCACAGCAGTTGTCTGACTTGCTGTAGAATTGCTGAAAAACTCCCAATAATTGTGGTCCAGGCTGGAATTTTGTGGCAGTGTGACCTGTAGTATCAACTCCATCTTAATTTTCCAAGGACTTTATCAGGAGGGGAAGTTCCTTTCTCAAGGCCTCACCTCCTGCTTTACACCGAGCTGATGTCAGACCAAGGAACAAGAGACAGGACAAGAGGAACCAGCCTCAAGTTGCACCAAGGAGGGTTTAGGTTGGATGTGAGGAAACAATTCTCCCCAGAATGGGTTGTCCAGGCGTGTCCCAGGCTGCCCAGGGCAGGGCTGGAGTCCCCCTGATCCCTGGAGGGGTTTCCAAGGCGTGGAGATGTGGTGCTGAGGGACAGGGCTCAGGGGTGCCCTGGCAGGGATGGGCAATGCTTGGACTTGATGACCCTACAGGTCTCTTCCAACCAACCAATTCTATGATTTATTCTCATCACTTAAGCCCAGGCTTCAAGCAGCAGCAGTCTGCAGCCATTCCTGACCTGGGTCACATGTCCAGCTGGAATCAGCGGCTCACCTGCCACTCTCCCAGCCCCTCCGAGGCCAGGCTGCCCTCCTCCTCCTCCTCCTTCAACCTGCACTCCATGCCCATCGATTGGCCACGTAACACAAACCCAAACCCAACTGCAGGGCTTCCTCCCGGCACGAGCTCTGCCGAGCAGAGAGGTCCCAGAGCAGGCTGCTCGGCAGCGTCCGCGTCACGGCTGATCGATGGTGCCAGATTCCGTGACGACGGGGCATATCATCAAACCGGCAAAGTCGGGGATAGAGTGGGGAGGGGAGCTCGCCCAGAAACAAATGACTGCGGCTTTAACTCATGCTAATTTCAGTTGGAATTCTTGCTCCATCAATTCCGTGTGACCGATTAAAATTATTAACATGGAGAACACCTTTAGGCGACCACGCTGGCTCATGAAACGTGGAAGGCTGGAATTATCTGCGCCGTAACAAATGCGTGTGTTTCAGGGACGTACATCAGGAATTTATTTTTTTGTATTTTTTTAAGAGGAGATTTTCTTCACTGAAGCACAGATAATGCCAAAAAAGAAAAAAAAAAAAAAAAAAGGCAGCATAAACTCAACAAAGAGGCCGCTGTTCCTCTCTTCTCAATCCATCCTATGTAGTAACCCACTGACTCCTGACTCCTTCACAAGACTTCATTAGTCACTGCCAACTTCAATCTGCTTCAGTTATTTTGCATTCAGCTCCCAAAGGAAAAAGGCCCTCCCTGCTGATCACGGGCTAAACTCCAGATAAACCGGCTCGTTTCGGAACCCGTCAGGCGAACACGTCCCGAATCACACGAGCATCACGAACCCGGAAAGGAATCTCTGAATATATTTAACCCTGTCATGACACTAAATAAGAGATGCACAGCTCTAAAACTGGATCTCCAAAGCAAGCATTCGAGTTTTAGACGCAAGGAGGAGAGTGCAGAGCACATGATTTCTCTCCTAAATGTCAGAGAATATTTTCTCTCTGTATATATAAAAAAAACCCCTTAATATTAGTATTGTACTTTAAAAAAAAATCTTAGTGTTGTACTTTAAAAAAAAATCTTAATATTAGTATAGTACTTTAAAAAAAAATCTTAGTATTGTACTTAAAAAAAAAATCTTAATATTAGCATTGTCCTTTAAAAGAGTTGATGTACCATCTGTGAACACAGGATTTGAATGTCCTCGCTGAGAGTAAATGTTTGAAAAGGGTATAGCAGTTGAATGAAAGGTATTTAGATTTTTGTTTTATTCAAAACAAGATGCAGGTTGTGAAAATGTATAAATCAGGAGCTAAGCAGCAGAGCCACAAAGGTCAGAACGACAGCTGTTGATAAACGGAACCTCATTAATCATAAGGTAAAAATTGCCATGGTGGATTAGACCTGAGCCCAACTGGTCTTACATCTTGTTTCTGGGGAATTCTGGATGTTTTATGGAAAATTTAAGAGACAGCGTAAAATGCAGATGTGAAAAAAAAACCCTGATCTGTTTCCAATTCCCTAATGGCAAGAGATTGCTCTCAATTTTGAAATACTGAGTTTTACACAACTTCCAAAATGCTTTTTCACGGTATTTGCTCCCCAGTTTTAATTGTCGTGGACTCACCTTCTCTGAAGAGATTCCAAAGGTGCCTGGACCCTGCGCTGCTGGGCCCCCTGCTCTGGGTGACCCTGCTGGAGCAGGGGGCTGGCACCAGAGGAGCTCCAGAGGTTCCCTTCCAACCCCCATCATGCTGGGATTGCGTGTGATTCCGTAATTTTACCTCAGCAAATTCTTCATATCCACAGAGATCTGTCCAAGTTCATCTTTGAATCTCACTCCCCTCTCTGCCCAAGCAGCACCTGGTGACAACCATTTTCGTAGCCTAATTATGACTTAAATTATATTATTGGTTTAGTAGTGCCCTGGCAGTGCTGGGTTAACGGTTGGACTCGATGATCCTCAAGGTCTCTTCCAAGCAAAATGATTCTATGACTCTTGAGAAGCTGAGAGAGCTGAAAGCTGTTCTGTTTCTGAACTGCTCTAACAACAAGGGCTGGGTTTTATATGAGCACATTAAGAGAGGAACTTGCACGACAGGCGAATATATCCCTTTCCTAACCCTAGGCAGCGCTGCTCGACTCGACGCCGTTACCTTTTCCCCTTCCAGGGAAATGGAAAGCCACAATGGCCTTCAAGGCAAACCGAAGGGGCACAAGGACACATTGGTAGCCCTCGCATAGAATTAGCGTGCTCCCTTGGCTCAGCATCACCACAGCAAGAAAAGGGAGGGACTTCCTCCCTTGGGAGCTCTAGAATGACATAAAATCCCTTCCATCCTCGGGACACCGTATTTTCCACAGACAGGGGAAAATGGGAAAGCCAGAGCTTCGTTGGAGAAACTAATAAACATACAGGGAACGCTCACAATTTTCTTCCTTGTGTCAAAAGTGAAGTCTCCAAGTGTCAGGGGCTTGGAAAAATCTGTTTTATTATCCATGGTGGACATGGAGATCACAAGGTTTGCTGTAAACTAGTCCGAGCTGCTTTTGTCTGTCTGCCATCGGAACGTGCCCCTAGGGTCAGGCCAGCAGACTTCAAATATGAAGACTGCCCTTGCTCTCATTAGGTATTTTGGGAATTCTGTTGAGAGATTTACTCTCTGCCCCACAAAAAAGCGCCTGCAATTATTTTCCCTGAGCTTTGCAAGGCCCTCCCTACTCATAAACCTTCTCTCTCGTCACGCCAGAGCAAGCTGGAGAAACCAACACAGAAACCAGCCAGGACTTTCATGTAGCTTCATGAGGAAAAGAGGAAAAAACCCACACTAGATGCAGTTACCAGTTGGTTTTTTCCCCTTGCCCTACTGCCCAGACTGGATGAGGTTCTGAGAAACCTGCTCTAGTGGGAGGTGTCCCTGCCCATGGCAGGGGGGTTGGAACTGGACGGTCTCTCAGGTCCCTTCCAATTCAAGCCATTCTGTGATTCTATGATTCTAATTAACACAATGTTGTGGTTTGTTTTTTTTTTCCTAACTTAAACAGCAGCAACAAAAGCGGGTTTCCTGAGGTACTCAAGATGTTCTTGATTCTACCTGGGCCACTCTTTTGAGGTACAATCNCTCGAGGGGAGGCCTCCCCAGTGCCGAGTAAAATGAAGGGAGTTCAAGAAATTACAGACTTCTTACTGATGGTGTCTTTTTAGCCCAGTCTGTGGGAATCTACCATCAAAACATTCCACTTGCCGCTGCAAAATGTTTTGCTAAACCTGACAAAATTGACTTAGATATCTAATCTTTTGTCACAAAGGGTCTTCTCCAAGCAATGCAATTTTCTCAACAAGGAAAACGTCACCTGATAGAAACTCCACGTAGGAAACCGATGTTCATTATACCCCTAAAACGAGACCGTATCATATTATACAGAGCACGCCAACATTATGTCCAGAGATGACTAGGTAAGCAATTAAATACGAAAACTAACTGAATAAACAGTGGGATTCATTTTTGGCAGTCGAGAGCACAGCTAAAAATGTCTTTTTTTTCATCCCAATACATCAAATTATTTTCCTATGTATGTACAATATACATCAGTGTACACTCCTCGTTCTGAATTGCCAGGCTAACAGTACAAGGCAATAAAATATCACAGGATTTTCGGTATTTCTCTTCTATATCCCCTTAACCAACCTTTTTCAACTCACATTATATGCAAACAGCCTGACTTCACCATTATATATTTAATTTGCTGACGCTTACGGCTTCTTTCTAAAATCTTTCCCAGCAAACTAATTCATTCCATAAACTTAAATGTGCTCGAGGACATTACTGTGTTGTAAAGTGGTTTGGTTTGTTGTTTTTTTTTTCCTTCCCCAAAGCCTACTAAAAAATTGTGAATCTGCTCCTGCCATTGACATTTGGGGATAATGAGGGAAAAATCTTCCTATTTGAGCGGGAGCTACGCGTGTAAACGCTCGATACGTCTCCGGAGCCTGCACCTCAAACCCTCTATGAGAAAACATCCTTTTTTAATAGCTAGAGTTTATGCCACCTTCCTTACCGTACTGAATTATTCATTCAGCCCACTTAGCAATTCTTTCAGAATTTTGAGGAACTGAACAAAACTCTCCGCGCACCCCCTCGTCTTCCTTTTGGAACAGCTGATTTACAAACCTAAAGCCTCGGTGGGAAAGCTCTGAAGGGAGAGTTTATATTCCAGCAAGGCTAATTTAGACATTTATCATTGCAACAGATAAGTCACAAGTACATATTTATGGCGCAGAAACGTTGGAAGCCCCATGATTTAATCGGTCGTGCCTCAAAAGAACGGCAGAATCAGAGCCACGAGATAATTTTAACACTTTCAGAGCTGAGCTGTGTCAGTACAGATGTAAAAAAAAAAAAGAATTTCCTGTGATTTTTGATGACTGTGCAGTTGTGCTGTGGATCCGTTCACCACTTTAGCCTGAGCGGAGCGTGGATTGAAGCCGAGCTGATTCCACTGGACAAAGATTTGCTGTAGAGAGTGACAGCGGTGCAAGCTTTTTCTACTGCCAACGTATTTTTTCTTTTATCTCTACGTGTTTCTAAAGTGCCTGGGATTTTGTAGTTTACTAAGGTGCCCGGTAGTTTGTCGAAGGCCGGAAAATTAGCAAAAAGTCTTGCCAGTGGAGTCCTGTTCACATATGTTGTGTTTAGGTGTTGTGTACACTGTGTGAACGGTTGTATATCCGTGGTGGCTGAATCATTAGATAAAGCTAATTTAACAGTATAAGCCTAATTTAGAATCATAGAATGGTTTGGGTTGGAAAGGTCCTTGAAGATCATCTCGTTCCACCCCCCCTGCCATGGGCAGAGACACCTCCCACCAGAGCAGGTTGCTCAGAGCCTCATCCAGCCTGGTCTCGAACTGAGTTGTGTTGAAAATTTTAACGTTGCCTATTTCAGATTGTACCAAACCATATTTCCTCAACATAATTCCCGAATTTCCTCTTTCCAGTGGTGCCCTGGGATAGGATGAGGGGCAATGGGCACAAACTGGAACCCAGGAGGTTCCACCTCAAAATGAAGAGAAACTTCTTTAGTGTGAGGGTGAGGGAGCCTGGCCCAGGCTGCCCAGAGAGATGGTGGAGTCTTCTTCTCTGGAGACTTTCCAACCCCCCCCCCATGATCTGTTCCTGTGTGGCCTGCTCTGGGTGATCCTGCTCTGGCAGGGGGGTTAGACTCGATGATCTCCAGAGGTCCCTTTCAACCCCTACTCTTCTATGATTCTACGACATCACTATGTCTGTGATGGGTTAGTATATAAAGCCCTTAGCACGTTTCAGTCTCTAATGGATGTTGTACCTGGGATTTGAGAACACTCCTTTGGCCAGAACATTTATCAAATTGAGAAGCAAATTCAATAAGCTGTGATGATTACACCGGGCAATATTTGTGTGAGGAACAGCAGAGGAACCACTCTATAAAGCAGCAGAAAAGGTACAAGCAGCACAGGTTAAAACAAACTGAGCAATTAACTACCATTTGAAGTTTTCATATATCTCTTTTTGAAGACCATGGCTGTCTCCATTACTGGACCTGAGCACTACAGATCACAAAGAGCTGAGAGAATTCAAAGGAATAAAAGTAACTCAGGAGGAAACAACGCTGGAAAGAATAAACCAGCATCCATGGAAAGACAGGTTGGAGATGATGTATAGACAGGGAACTTCCAACCCAGTCTCTGCTCTGAATCAGGTGATCCTGCTCTGGCAGGAGGGTTGGACTCGAAGATCTCTAGAGGTTCCTTCCAACCCCTACCAGGCTAGGATTCTGGAAGTGCAGCTTCAGATAAGTTTTAAGTGAACTACAGAAGACTGACCTTTCTTACCCCAACACCTTCCGCTCGGCACGTTTCACTGATGCAGCAGATACTGGGCTGAGAGCCATCCCCTTTCATCTCTCGATCTTCCTCTCCCTCCTTCCTCCCCTCCAGCCTCCCTGAAAACTCTTTGTGACATCAAGGTATGTTTGGTTTGTTTTTTTTTCCTCACACTGTTCTGCAGTCTGTAAGCAGCCATTGTGCTTTCAAAACTAATCTTCTTTCTATTTATATATCAATAAGAAAAAAAAAAAAAAGCCCAGACTGCAGCATTTCACTAAACAACTTCAGGGATTTGAAAAAAAAAAAAAAAAAAAACAAGCCTATTTCACTTCAAAATGTCAAGATTCAATTCACCCTACCCTGCTATTCAGCACACACAAAGAAGGGATAAAATACATCCCAAAGTGGAGTGAGTGACGGCCAATCAAAAAGCGTCACATTTAGGCAGAGATTGATAAACCTGTGGGAAGAAGCGGGAGCTAACGACCACAATTCCACAGATCTACACCCTGAGAGAGAGGAGAAAAAAAAAATTTAAAAAGTGGTCATTGAGGCTGTAATCTGTGTTGTCTTGAAGAAGTACTAACTGTCACGAGAAGCAGCAGAAATGAGCTGGCTCTCGTCTCTGCTCGGCACCGGCGCCGCGGCGGTAGCATTTGGCCGTGTTCTGCTCCTACCGAAATAGCAACGGCGGTTTCAATAAGTAGAGAGACTGTTTGAAGATGTTTTGAAGGTTGTTGTGCTGTTTTCCCCCCCCCCCCCCCCTTTTTTTTTTTTTTTTACAGGCATCCTTCTCTTA